>SJYC01117613.1:0-16385 GCA_006408675.1 Madoqua kirkii
GCAGCTGAGATTACTTTTCCAGCAGTAGGATACGATGGTTACCTTCCACCATTGCTGTCCTTGATTCCAATCATCTTTCTAATGAGGAGAGGACGGCTTATTCATAACTAGGGGTCATAACAGTATTATGGCAAGAACCACCCCCCTTCCCCACCAAGATGTTTGACACCCTTTAGTATTAACTGTCAGTTTGGTTAAAGTGTACATGCTTGCAATTCCGAAGAAAAGCACAATCGAATGTTTGCATTCTTTTACTTATGTTAGGATGAGAATACACGCTGTAGTCCCATCTTCAAAAAGGGAATCATCTGGGGGTAGGGATGCTTTATTTCTCCATTTATTCAACAAACACTGAACACCTGTCATATGTCTGGCCCCAGTGCTAGGCTTTTAGAAGATAAGGATAAACAAGATACGATCCCTAACTTCAAGGAGCTGGAGTCCAGGGTGAAGACCACACACGAGGATCGTATGCAGTAAATGCAGGGGTGGAGTGTCCCTAGAAGAACTGAGGGAACACCTAACCGGCAAATGGGGTGGAAGGTGACAGGGCAGGGCTCAGGGAAGGTGGCAGCCTGGCCCTGACGCCTCCAAGCATGAGTTGGAGTTATCTAGGTGGACCAGCTGGGTGAGATTGGAGTGGGCAAAGGACCCTCCAGGTGGAGGGTCAAGAAAGTCAACATCAGAAAGAGAATAACACATGAAGTGGGGAGAGTGTGGAAGGAAATACCATCTAAGGTACCCAGCGCTAGATGTTGGGGAAAATGAGATGATGCTATCACAGAGACAAACAGAAGTCAGATTCTGGAAGCTTTATTTTTCAAGTCAAGTTGCTTCAGCTTCATGCAACAGACCTTATGAAGGCCTGGGAAGAACTGAAAGGCATCTGCCCAAACCTGTTGGGGAGAACAGCATTCAAGGTGAGAAAGCCCATCAGGAAATGTGCTGTGGCCTGTGGTCCAGAGACAGGCTGAAATGACTTGGGCCAGCTCAAGGGGGTGGGAGGCAGAACAGTGGGGATTGCGGGGGTTTGGGTGCATGGGAGAGGGGAGTGGGGAGGGCAGAGGAGTGCAGAGTCTTGGATGATGCCCAGCTCTGAAGCTTTGGTACCCAAGGTAGTGCTGTCATCCCAACACAGACGAAAAGGACATTGACCATTCAAGCTTAGGCATTCAATGAAATAGGATGCCAAAAAAAAAGTGTGTCCTCAAGAAATAAGCCATGACTGTGGGTTTTTGAATAAACCAGTGATATTTTATTGGTTTATTAGCTGTTAGCTGCATTTCCAGCTTCTTCTGGTACATGGGGAAGGCTTGTTGTGGGGGAATCATGGCAAAGATTAAAATGGAGCTCAGCTTTAGCTCTCTTCCTCTGTAGCTCTGGGACAGTAGGCATGCCATTTTAGCTGTCTGTACTCCTTCTTCTTCACTGATAAAATGAGTAGGTTTGACAAATAGTTTTTAAGTTAAAAAAATTGATTCTAATTTGATTATTTAGAGATCATATAAAGTGGCATCCCCACTCGTACAGCCTCACTTGTACAAAGGATCGTGGCTCAGATGGTAAAGAATCTGCCTGCAATGCAGAAGACCTGGGTTCAATCCCTGGGTTGAGATGATCCCCTGGAGAAAGGAATGGCTACCCACTCCAGTATTCTTGCCTGGAGAATTCCATAGACAGAAGAGCCTGGAGGGCTACAGTTCATGAGGTTGCAAAGAGTCGGGCACAACTGAGTAACTAACACTTTGACTTTAATATGTAATGCCATAAAGGGTTTTTTTCCCTTAGCTCTCAATGATATCCTTAGTACCGTCTTTTCAGGAATTGCATGCAACTCTTATAGTCTGTGAACAACCCCCAAAGCATTTACTTTCCCAGTGTCTGAATACTCAAATGAAGCATAAACTCTCACTCACAAAGCTTCAATTCCCGGCCCTAGGCAAACTGCTCAATCCAAATAGTGGGCCACTTCTGGAGCAGTCGGTTCTAATACGGAAAGAGTGTATTATAAATAAAACAATGTGTTTTTGAAATTAGCACACATACCAAAAAAGATATTTACTTAGTATGGCTTAATGGCTTTCAATGTGCCATTAAACTCGACTCGGTGAATATTTTGGATTACTAAGACACAATACATCCTAAAATAGTCATCTGACCTGTAACTACAACAGGACTAGGCAATCTCTCTTTGAACTCTACCCTCCATTTTTTGCTAAGTAATTTTCTTAGCTCACCTTAGAGTAAAGGAACCCATTTTCCCAAGGTTTATGAGTGCTTGTTCTGTTCCAGAACTCAAGGAATAATTGACAAATGCATTAGTCTGTTAAGTGGCCTAAGAAAGGGGCGTCCCACCTGGTTAAGATGTGCTAATATTATTGGGCCTTTTATGCTTTGTTCATGCCGTGACCCCATCCGAGAGATGGTGGTGAACAGGGAGGCCTGGCGTGCTGCGATTCATGGGGTCGCAGAGTCGGACACGACTGAGCGACTGAACTGAACTGAACTGAAGATGTGCTAAACTTTCTTAACAGAGGCATGAACAAAGCATAAAAGGCCCAATAATATTAACGGAAATGAAAAGTGTCTACAGGATACGGTGACTGCTTTAGAGAAAAAAACAATATAAAAGCACCCTTCCCAGGTCACATCACGTAAAGTTTGAGGCATTTTAATTTGACAAACTGGGTATTTGAATTGGGAATCTGTCCAATTGTGATCTGTCATCAGGAGGAGTGGCATCAAATGGGTTAATAATTGCTGACTTTTTTTTAAAACAAGCAGTTTTATTGCAGAAATGGGAGTTGAACTGGAACATTCACAATCAGAATGAGAGGGCGGGCAAGCAGATCTGGAAAATTTACTCTTGTATGTGAAAAGGGAAAGTTTTCATGGATTTTAGAGAGGCCAAAGGGAAAGGCTTATTTTATATTTGATAAGATAGTTTGATTTAGATCTTTAAGTACAAGTCACCAAACATTCAAAATCCATATATAATACTCAAGATTAATGGAACAATACTGCCATTTGATAATGAGAGAGGCAAACATTCATATTTGACAATACCTTATACAGAGTTTATAAGATATGTCTCTAGATGGTTTCACAAGAAGTCAATGTGTAATTTAATATATTGACTTCTATTTCTAAAGAATCGTGTAGTTTACCTGGCTATCTTACAAGTTACTGCTGCACCTTAAACTATAACTGGGCACCAATCAACCAGTGTGTACCTTCTGACAGTTTCCAGATTTTTACCTGGAGACACCCAGGGGCTTCCCTGGTGGCTCAGCTGGTAAAGAATCTGCCTGCAATGTGGGAGACCAGGGTTCTATCCCTGGGTCAGGAAGATCCCCTGGAAAAGGGAATGGCAACTCACTCCAGTATTCTTGCCTGAAGAAGCCCATGGACATAGGAGCCTGGCGGGCTACAGTCCATGGGATGCAAAGATTTGGAAATGTCTCAGTGACTAATGTTTCACTTCACTTAGAAGCAGAGAATCATTTATGGGCAGCACGTTATAGGAGAAAGAGCGCTGGACTTGGGAGTCAGAAGGCAGAATTTAAAGTTTCAGTTCTTTCACTTAAAAGAATATGTGGCCATAGAGAAATGGCTGATTCCAGTGATTCTCAACCGTAGCCATACAGCAAAATGACTTGTCCAGCTTAAACACACACCCATGGGGACCACACTGCTGAAATTCTGATTCAATAGATCAGAGATTGGTCTCTGTACTGTTCAAAAGCAAATGAGGTCCATAATGATGGATATATCCATTGAACTATTGAGCTTCAGTGTTCTCATTTGTAAAAGACCGATAGGATTCCGTATCCATTGCATAGGGTTATTGTGAAAATTAAATATTATGATATATTTCAGGTGCTTAGAAGTTCATTTTTTTGTCTTTCAGTGGCTCTTAGTTTCTTTGGGGTTCAGAGCTCCCCAAAGTAGATTCGAAGAATGGGATGCTCTGTGGGAAAACTCTGCACCCTCTGGTCACACTTGGCAGTGCCCAGGACGTTCCCTTCCAGACTGTTGGCGGGACTGTTAGCACACAAGTTTTTGAGAGGACCCAAGTAAGTGATCTGGCTGAATGTGTTGAATGCAATGTTTCTTACAGTAATTTAGCCACCAAATTCCTTCTCAAGTGACAGTTATTATTTATTCACGATCAGTTGAAAATGCCTTGGAGATCGCTACTAAGATCTCTAACTTACATTCTAAAGTTCTGTGACCTCCCTCAGGAGATTTACTGAGTGCTGTGGTCTAAGACCCAGCCTTTTGTGCTGTGTACTCAGCCACTAAGTTGTGACTGGCTCTTTGAGATCCCATGGACTGCAGCCCACCAACCTCTCCTGTCCCTGGATTTTCCAGGCAAGAATACTGGAGTAGGTTGCCATTTCCTCCTCGGGAGCTCTTCCTGACCTGGGGATTGAACCTGTGTCTCATGTATCACTGTGCCACCTGGGAAGCCCCAGTTCCAAACAGTATCTGGTCTTTTCCTGAACTACTAGCTAGTTCCAAACAGTATCTGGTCTTTTCCTGAACTACTAGCTTAAAGAAACTTTTGTATTAGAAATGATTCTATTTAACTACTGTAGGTTTTACTTGAACTGCTTGAGTTTATGAACTTTAATGATTTAGAAAGAATTAAGCCATCAATTTAGAAATAAAATTAATAACTAAACCAAAGTAAAGTTAAATGAAGTGGAAGTTCACAAACTTATTAAATACAGAAGACATTTTCCTTTTCTGAGATTATACTTTACCCTTGAAACCAGTGAGATGAGATAAAATTAGAAGTTCAAGTTATGATTAGAACTAAATTAATCCAATACTCAAAAATAAACTTGGTGGAAATTTTATATAGGTGCATAAAAAATAAATAAAATTGATTTTGAAGGAGAGCACTTTTCCCCTTAAGCCAATTTAAGAGCATTTAGGAAACAGAATATAATTAAGTAGGTTTTGGCAACATCATTTGCCTGGTTGGTACTCTTAACCTAAGTGGAATATTTGGCTTCTGATGTGTCCTCTGGGAATAGAAAACAAAAGTGGCAAAGTGTATCTCTGGTGGAGGTACATTTATGGAAGAATTAGCTACTTATTCAAGCATGAGGTCTTCTCTTAAGAATATACCTCTACATGGACATATGGTCTTGAGATGATGAATGTGTCAAGATCACAGTCAGGTTGGCCAGAGTTTGAAGTAAGAATCTGCTCCAAAACACTACTTTTAAAAGATTTTTTTTTTTTTTCTTGCAAGAATCTTGATCTTGCAGGTTTAGTATGAAACTCTCAGAAGAACAGCTTTGCGTGTGAGCTTTCCGATATTTCTCCTCTGGCCCTGGCCAGAAGTACTGTGAGAACACCCTTTCTTTTGGTATTTGAGCCCTTATGCCTCTGTTCCTGGCTGCAGACCAAAGGAACAAACACAACTGAACATTTCAGAACCTCAAAATAGTAAACTAAAAATGATTTGCTCTGCTTTGGGTTCTAAAAATTATTGACCTCAAAGCCTTGCTCCAAACAATCCAGTTGATCCATATCTAATTAGGATTACTGGATTTTAGAAACCACAGGAGAACTTTCTTTTTTCATTGATAACTAAAAACAGAAGATAACAATAAGAGTAATCACAATTGTTGTAAAACAGGTACCCTGTTGCTATAGCAGAGGCTAGATTTTATGAACATGTTTTACGTTCCAGTGTAAAGTAATTCAAAGAACAAAGGCATTGGAGTTTAGAGTAGGGTATCTCGGTTTTGACGCTGACATCATTTGTTACTAGCTAAGGGAAGAAAGCACATTTCTGAGGCTCAGTTTCCTAGGGGTAAAATTAACAAGGATAATGAAAAATCATCACACCCATTTAATTGGGTCATTATGAGGAGGAAAGTATTTTAAAAGTACTCTGTGTCCATGCACTACCTCAAGAAAGGTAGTGCATCAGAGTTCCTGGAAGTTTGAACTTTACAATCAAACACACTTGAGTTCAAATCTCTACCTCTCTGCTCTTGAGCTCTTAATCTGTGCCAGTCAGTAAGAATCTTGATTTTACCATCTGTGAAATGGGGACAGTGTTATGGGGTGAAGTAAATTAGAGAATGTACATGAAATATTTGGCACATAGTTAATGCTAGAAAAATCGGTGGCTATTAATAAATGTGTGAAGTGATGATGGTGATTTTATACGTTCATAATTCCAGGAGCCAGTTCAAATACAGACATGTCAAGATCTGGACAGACCCTTGAGAACATTCTGAACTCTTCTTCCAGAAATTTACATAATCTACAGAATTTTTCTGGATGAGTGGGCACAGGAGGTGATGTCAGTTTGAATCTGGGGTAGCCCTATTGATGTAACTTGCTTGGGGAGACCCAAAATATGGGTTGGGCTGAATGTAAGGACCTAGGGAAGGAAGTGATAAATGCTTCTGGACTAATGCTGAACAGGAGGCAATGCTAATCTTGGCAATTTTTGGAATCTAATTTTTGCCAGTAAAGAGAAGTAGGTGGAAAAGTGCAAATGTATGCAAAGGTCATTGTGGAATTACAGTTTCTTAATTCCAAAATATTCCTTATTATTTCTAAAGGTTATTTCTAAAGGAATTCCATGATATAATTCTTGTCTTAAAAACAAATATTCAAAGTCAAAATCCGGCTGACCCAAAATATGACTGTATCTTCTCTACCTGAAACTCCCTATACATATCAAATGTAGGAAATTAGTAAACATTAAACTTGATTAAATATTAACATGTCACATTCTTTATCCAATGAAGAAACTGTGTTTTTAATCTACTCTGAGGAAATGGCTAGCCTGCTATCACATTAAGGTGTTGGTCACACGGCATTTTCTCCTTTTCTCTTCAGAGGCCAAATTCTTGAAAGAATATTCTCATGGACAATACTTCTACTTCATGGATTTTGAATCCATAGCTCTCTCTGTTCCCAAGAACCTAAGCTCCGTTCCTCAAAGTCATTCTCATTTCCAAGGGCCACATCCAGTGACAGTTTATGAATAATTCTTCTTTGTCATTTTGCAACATTGACTGTCTTTTTGGAATCTCCTCACTTGCCTTCTGCTTCACTGTTTTGTTTTCTTCTCAGTTCTGATGACTCCTTTTCTGTAGCCTTAAAGCAACTGCTCAGGATTCAGTTTGTTTTTTTTAAATCATCCTCTCTTTGCCTGAGACTATCTCTAGGTAAACCCATCCATCCTTGCTACTCCAGTTATCTCCTGCTCCCCAAAGGCTGGACCACCACTGTTTTTCTGTTATGCCTGTAATCTTCACTGAGATTTCTTCAAACTCAGTTTATTCAATCAAAATAAATCAATTTACTCTGTGAACCAGCTATCCTATTCCTTTCTTTTAGTTTCAGTAATTTTGTTTGTACACAGGAATAAACTTCTCCTGATGTTCAAAACTCAAAATGTCAGTATTATCTTTGTCTCTGGATTCTCATTTGACCTCCAGATCCTAGGAAATCCCAAGTGTGGTTGCAAGCGCTGTCATTTTATCTCATGGTGCCTGTCACGTTTATAAGATGGATAGACTGATGCAAGGTCTCTGGAGCATGCTCTGATACTCCTCTCGTGTTCTCAAGATAGATGCTAGAACTCCATCCATTACTTTGGCATTCCAGGCACGAAGAAGGACCACAGAACCAAAGGGCCCCTGACAACTTAGGGGAGCTTTTCTGAAGGCAGCATCCAACAATTTTTGCCTATGTCTACTGCATAGTGCAGAAACACTTGTGTTCTACAAGGAAAGCAGAGAATTGTAGCTAAAACATCTGGACACAGTGCTGCTCCAATAAATTAGAATTACCATGAGTAAGGAAGACAGTGCAAAACGGTATTGCGTAGGTGATCAGGAAAAGGATATTGCGTTAGTGGCTACAAACCTGTTCTTACTTCCCTTTGTTTTCTTAAAATACACCTCCACTGACTTTGGTAAAATGAAAAGGTCTAACACTCCTTATTCCTACCATCGTCATCTCAGTCGACATCCTCATCGTGGTTTGTGCTTAGCTCATCGCCGTGATGAATGGACTCAGAGTGTCAGTAATCCACCACTGCTGTTTTTCCATGTCCATCATTTTCTTGTCATTCAATAAGAAAGTACTGATGACAGGCACTGTGGTGCATGCTACAGATAAATAAAATCTTGACCTTTGGCTTCAGTCACTCATAGTTCATCTGGAGGGACCAACATGGCGCCAGTTGATTCTAACACAGCATAATCACTGACATAACAGAGACAGAGGCAAGAAATTGCGGAAACAGAGGGAAATCCATGACTGATTTAACCTGGGAGTGGCTGAGATTTCACAGAGAAAGTGATGCTGAGAGCTGAGTTGTGGATTATTAGATGATTCTCAGGACAACCCAGAGAGAAATAATAATACCTTTTCTGTTTTTGTAGACTACTAATTATCAATGAATTATTATATATTTGACCTCGCTCTGAATTTAATTTTTAGAGAAAGTCATCATAAGCAAAAGCAATTTTAAGTATACCATTATAGGGCACAGTATTGATAAATGAGAGGAAAACTGGTTCTTAAAGAGTGTACCACTTACTTACCATACCCTGAAATTAACGGAGAACTCATTTGTCAAAAGTGCACCTAACCCACAGAGAATTCTTCCAATTAACATCAAAAGCGATCATTCTTAACCTCTCATGCATTAAGAAAATCCTGTCTGCACCCAATGTTCTGTTCATAATCAATGGAGCCCTTTATGTATGTTATTTCAAATTTATCACCATGTATATTACTAAAATGAGTGAATTAATAAATGAATCTGCTGTAGGTCCAGAAGCCAGATTTATCTGTGGTCTCCTGCTTCTCATGGGATATTCTTTGGTCTCTGAGGTCCTTCACTCTGCAGTTTCTCATAATTTGGGATATTTATTGATAGCTACTGACAGCATGTGTTGGTACTCATAGATGGACAATGGCTGTATCAGAAAAGTGGTCATTTGGGGATTAGTTATATTCTGAAAATGTCAGGCAAGTCACTATCAGGTTATGTTAAAAAGACAATGCAGGTTCTAACTATTATATTGTCAAAAAAAGCATGAATCAAGATAAATTAAAATGATAATACTAAAATAAGATAAACTGATACTACTTAATGCTGGTGAGGAGTGGTAAGATCATATATTTACAGACTTTGCAGAGTAAAATAGTGCCACACTCCTGAAGGCCAATCTCAGGATAGGACTCCTAACCTTATTACATTTGACCCTTGATTCCACTGTCAAGGATCTACCGATGGAGATGACTAGACATTTAGAATTGTGAGCAGGCCTTGGTGTAGAAGGATGGGTATCAGATCACTAAGTAAATTGAAGGCTACTATGGGCTAGAATGTTTATGTGGTCACTAAGATTGATATTTGTGAGTAATTTTTATTCACAAAGGAATGTGCTCACTATGTTCAGTGATAAGAAAAAGAAGAAGAACAGTTGTATTAAGATATTAGCTATCTCTCTGTCTATCTATCATTTATCTCTCTCTCATACATGCTATACGCACACACACACAAATACAACCTTCAAATGACTTGCCTCAATATTAGCAACTTTCTAAGTTTGAGTAATTTCTATTGTCATCTTTAAATTTCTCTAAATTTTATAGCTATAATCAGAAATGTCACTCTTAAAGGAACATGTTATACAGAAGGAGGGAATTATTCCTTGGCCTTTTTCATTCCTCTGCCATCTGTGTTGATAATTCTCCTGCACATGGTGTAAGGTGTCAGGACAGGCTCTGGGCAAGTCTTCCTGCCACCCTCCCTTAGGTTCCCTCCCTTTACACTGCCTTCAGATTTCTCTTTCTAAACACAGCTATCACCAAATTATCTTCTCTGTTGAAACATGATTCAAACCTTCCTGATGGCCCACAGAACAGACTCCCAAGGTCTCTGCTTGGCTCTCCCGTGTCTTCCGGGCGCTGGTACTCACATCTCCCAGTCGTCTTGCGTCTCAGCAAAACAATGTTCTATATATTGGTGGCACTCCTTGCCTCAACTTGAATTTCATTTTGCTTGTTGAAGTCTTACCCTGCTAGATTCCTAGAGTTCAGAGCCCTGCTCAGATTCCTAGAGAGTTCGTTCAGAATTCAGTTCCTTCCGAATTATTGCCTCGGGGCACTTTGTTAATCTCTTTCATTACACTTCTCAAGATTTACTAGTATCATGATCACTTGTGTCTTTCTGTTATTATATTGAGGTGATTTTTAAACTCCTCAGTTATGTCTTCCTCTATAATCTTTATGGAAAGGTTCTCCAACATTAGCCTGTATCACGATCATCTAAGAGTTTGTTGAACAGGTTGCTGAACCCCATCACATATTTCTGATTCAGTCTACCTGGGTGGGGTCTGAGAATTCTCATTTCTAACAAAGTTCCCAACTGCTGCTGCTTCTGCTGCTACAGGGACCAAACATTGAGAACCACTGATTTTCAAAAAAGAAGGAAAATGAAATAACATAAATATACTTCTACCTTTCCATAATAGATAGATCAAAGACATTAAGAGCATAAGATTTAGAATCAGAAATTTGGCTTTGAATTCCAGTTGGGTCATTTAACACTTGAACAAGTTCTCAACTTCTCTGAATTTTAAAATTTAATATTATTTTTATTGAAGTATAGTTGATTTATAATGTTATGTTAATTCCAGGTGTATAGCAAAGTGATTCAGTTATATGCAAATATATGTATTACTTTTTAGATTCTTTTCCATGATAGGTTATTATAAGATGAATTTTCATTTTCTTGCCAGAAAAATGAGAACTTTATTCCCTCCTAAATGGAATTGTTCTACGAATTATATGAGATTGTGTTTTTAAAGTACTCAACCAACGGTGACTATTATTATTACTAATCCATTCTGTCTATGCAATAACTTTATAAAATAGATTTTGCTACCACTTTGCAGATGAGGAGACTGAGATACATAGAGGGTTAATACCTTGCCTAAAACTATCTGCTTTGTAAATGGAAAGACAAGACCTGGATCCTTTAAAAGCATTTTGATACTTTTCATTCTCCCTTAACATAGCATTTTTTTCATAATGCACAATGAGAACAGATCCAAAAGCTGGACTTCACATTTCTTTGTGTGAAATCTTCCATTGGCCATACCACATCTCAAAACATCTTCCTGGATTTAAAAGGATTTCCACTGTGATGGACACAAGTGTAATTTCCATTTTATTTTACAAAGTTGTGAAAAATAACAAATGGGGTAAGGTGAAAGTGATTATTAAAGAAGGAGCTAGCTTAAAAATTGAAAACCAAGGTGACTAAGCCAGGCGTTGACATACAATCCTTTGTTACTTAGTGCATTAATAGTTTCAGGAACATTATAAAATATAGTTTAATTGTCTCAACTGTTGGTTTTCTTGAGGAGTGTGGAGGTATTTTTATTATAGATTTTTATGATAAAAACTTTATTTCAACAGCATATTTGAATTTGCTAGAAACTGAAATAATAGAGGGAGACCATTTTGTAAACTGAAAATTCTCATGTGTGAACACTGAATGCTAGGGTTTGATTTCTTTGTTTCTATAGAAACAAAAAAATGAGATTAAAATAAGCTAAAATGGAATCAAGTTTTATGAAACTGATAAAGGAGCTTATTTTACTTGTTCCCAGTGTAATGTGGTAAAAATTAAATTTTTATTTAAAACACAAGCTGTCTGTGGACACTTCTATTTTTTAAAAAGACAGTCTTTCTTTCTTTGAAAAGGAAAAAAAAATATTTATTTATTTTTGGCTGTACAATGCAGGATGCGGGATCTTAGTTCTCTGATTAGGGATCCAGCCTTTGACCCACAGCGGAAGTGGGGAAGAGTGAGTCTTAATCACTGATCAGGGAAGTCCCCACTTTTGAGGAAGTTTCAGTTGGGATGGTGAAGAGGGCTAGTTGGCCTTGTGGTGAGTGACAAGATTTATATCAACTAAAAATCAACTCTCTGCTGTTTTGTTCCTGTTTAAGACCCTTCTTCACTTATTACCACTGCCATCCCCTCCAAAATGAGTGAAGGAGGTTCTTAAATGTAAAAACTCAGGTAGTAAACAGTTTAGCAGAGATTTTCCCCAGTTTTATTGAGATATAATGAATATATAGCACTGTATAAATTTCAGGTGTCCATCACAATGACTTGACTTACATATACTGTGAAATGGTCACCACAATAAGCTTCGTTAATATCCATCATCTCACATAGATTAAAAAAGTGTTCCCATGTGATGAGAGCTATTGACTCTCTTAACAATTTTCACTCATACTAGAGAGCAGGGTTAACCTAGCAGAGATTTTATGAGTTTGGGGAGTGTCAAAGATATGCCAGCAGCAGAACAGCAAAGAACCAATATTCTCTGTGACAAAATTAAGAAAAGCAAAATGTGAGACCATCAGAGAACACGGAGAGCTAGCTCTAACCCAAGGAGAATGGCGCAGTGTGAGGCCCCCGTCAGGGCGTGTCCGAACAGCTTTTAACAAAACAGATGCCAAACCTCCATCTTTGATTTGTTTGTGTCTCTACAGTGTAAGGGTTGGGAAGATCACCTGGAGAAGGGAAAGGCTACCTCCTCCAATATTCTGGCCTGGAGAATTCCATGGACTGTATAGTGCACGGGGTCGCAAAGAGTCGGACACAACTGAGAGACTTTCACTTTCATTTTCTCAATGTAAAACTGAAATATTTTAGTAAAATGTAACACGTGTCAATATCTATGTGATTGGTTTTAGGTAAACAAAGGTGAAGAGGCTGGGTTTAAACACTGGACCAGCACAGTTCAAATAAAATGTCTAGGGAGTTTGGGATTAGCAGATGAAAACAATTATATATAGAGTAGATCAACAACAAGGCCCTACTACTATATGTCACAGGGAACTCTATTCTTAACACTGGGATAAACCATAATGGAAAAGAATATGAAAAAGAATGTATACATATATAGATAAATGTACGCATAACTATATATGAATCATGATTGTACATCAGAAATTAACACAATGTTTGTAAATCAACTATACTTCAATAAAATACATTTTAAAAAAGAAAAAACATAATGTCCATGGTAGATGAGATATGGAGAGTTGGGAGAGTATGGGAGTGGGCAGAAATCCTCAGAGATAAAATGTTACCATGAGCACCTAAGTCTTTAGGAATTTATAGAAATACTGAGAAGGAAATTGGACAGAGTGACCTCAGCTAACTTTTAGCTTATACTTATGGCCATTTAAGTAACATTAAATATTATGTGGTTCTAAGATGAGAGCCCTTTTCCGTTTTTGTTCTTTGTCATCTTTTAGCATCTGAAGCAATACTATTTTCATGTGTTAGAGCAACTCTGATCTAGGCATAAGAGCATATTGCTAGACTCCACCATCGATTTCTACTGTCATTCAGTAAAATTGCACATCAGTTGAAGAAAACTTTGAGGAGAGGGCAAGTCTAAAAACCAGTACTTGAAACTGGAGGTAGGAAGACATGATCCTGTGATGGAGAGTGAAAACATCCCTGATCTCAAGTTAAAAGACTTGGTTTGGAACTGATGGATCTGTAGAATTTGTGTATAGACACTTGTTTCTCCAAGCGTGTTTTTCTCCCATGTAAAATGGAATAGCTCTCTCACGGGATTATGGGCAGTAGGCCATTGGTAAATGTGTATTGTTTATTGGCATGCAGGCCAACTTGATAAAATTTATCACTCAAGACATTTTGTTTTGATCTTTTCAAGGGAAGGAGAGAACACAAGTGAGGCCAGTGTTGTGGGTATATGACCTGTGCCCTATACTCAGAAGTGCCTCAAATTATTTTTAATACCAGCTATTTTCAACTTAAGAGTCTTAACAATTTTTGAATGAAGGTCCTCGTATTTTCATTGTGCACTGGGTCCTGAAAATTATGCCACCAGCTGGAGACAAGCATTATTTTGTAAGTTTCATCTTTTCAAACCCTCTTTCCTGAGCACTGCCTTCTTTGCCACAACACAGCTACCAAAGGTGGCCATTTTGCTCTGTGACCCTCTGCTTTGGTGATGGATTATTGGTTTAGAAGAGGACACCTGCCTCCAGACGGGTCAATCAGAGCCCTTCCCAGGGGGCAAAAGTGATTGGCCCAAGCGCAGACACTAGAACCAAACTGGGCCAACCTCTAGCGATCTTGAAGACAGATAACTGAGATACTAGAATGAATCTGCCTGGAGTGCAGGAGACCCATGTTCGATCCCTGGGTTGGGAAGATCCCAGAAGAAGAGAATGTCAGCCCACTCCAGTATTCGTGCCTGGAGAATCCTTTGGACAGAGAGGAGTGTGCTACAGGCCATAGGGTTGCAGAGTCGGACATGACTGAATGACTAACACACACCCACACCCACACATAGACTGTGGATGATGATGTTTTCCACTATTTGGATTAAGAAGGAAGATAATGATGATTTCAAGAGAGAATTCAAGAAGCAGGTATGAAGATAGCTGTAGAGGTAAGGACGGGAAAGAGGGTCTGGTAGCAACCCTGGATCCATTTGTTCTGAGACCCAATTATCTTTCTGCAGTTGGATTCTGCTATTTATTTTTAAAAGGCTCCAACTATTATGTTGCTGCTACTGCTAAGTCACTTCAGTCGTGTCCGACTCTGTGCGACCCCATAGACGGCAGCCCACCGGGCCCCCCCATCCCTGGGATTCTCCAGGCAAGAACACTGGAGTGGGTTGCCATTTCCTTCTCCAATGCATGAAAGTGAAAAGTGAAAGTGAAGTCGCTTCGCTCTGTCGTGTCCGACTCTTAGCGAGCCCATGGACTGCAGCCTACCAGGCTCCTCCGTCCATTGGATTTTCCAGGCAAGAGTACTGGAGTGGGGTGCCACTGCCTTCCTCGCCCAACTATTATAAGGATGGTAATACTTACTTCCATTTCATCAATTTAATTAAAGGTAGGAAGAGTCCCTTGGACTGCAAGGAGATCCAACCAGTCCATCCTAAAGGAGATCAGTCCTGGGTGTTCATTGGAAGGACTGATGTTGAAGCTGAAACAGGTACTTTGGCCACCTGATGCAAAGAGCTGATTCATTGGAAAAGACCCTGACATTGGGAAAGATTGAGGGCAGGAGGAGAAGGGGATGGTGGAGAATGAGATGATTGGATGGCATCACCAAGTTGATGGACATGGGTTTGGGTGGACTCTGGGAGTTGGTGATGGACAGGGAGGCCTGGTGTGCTGCGGTTCATGGGGTCGCAAAGAGTTGCACACGACTGAGAGACTGAACTGAACGGAACCCTGTTGTACTGAGAGAATAATTCTTCACCATCTTGCCTTCTGTGCTTTTTCCTGAAATGACTGTTTTACCCGAGGTGTTACCATCTCGATGCCTTGGTGACCCTGTAGACAGATGTGTCCACACTGGTAGCCTGTAAGAAGTAAGCCACGGATGTGCTCCTGCTTGCATTTCCATGGGTTCTGATGTCCTTGTTATACATATGTGGCATGACTAACTTGAATATGACAGGAGAACAAATGTTTTTGCAACAAAAGAACACTCAGCTCACTCCACCTTTGATCTGAAACTTTACTCACCAAGAACATATGGGAGTTGGCAGAGAAGAAATGGAAAAGCCAAAGCTACCTCAGTGCATTAACAATGGTGTTATATATATTAAAAAAATTGTTCTCTCAGTAATAATGCCTATACTAGCACATAAAACCACTCTTTTAGACAATATGGTCCAGGGGGGAAAGTTTTGGATATAATGGATACATTCTTTAGTTTTATGGTGTGTTCCTTCCAACCTCTCTTGATCTCAATTGGAGCATTTGCATAATGGAAACCATAATTTCTCCCATCAAACCTAGAAGATAGTATCAGGATCTATAAACAGCAGGTTGCAGAAAAAGGCAAGAATATGAAAAATGGAAATGGAGCCTGACCAGCTCACCTATCTTGCTCCCAGAGTCATCCAATAGAGGACTTGGAATGATTTATTTTTTTCCTTCCTCCCTCAGAGAGGCATAGTTATATTTGATGCAATTTCCTGTTCTCATATTAGATAATCTAATATATAACTTACAGTTTCCCTAGAAATATATTATGAATAATGTGGGGGAAAAAAACCATTGATGGCATTTATGTAGTAGGCACTGTACTGATGGGCAGTGAGGCTCCCAGAGGAAGATGCAATCAAATCAGGGTTAGAGCCAAGAAGGAAAGTGCCTGCGAGAGAACCACAGGTCAGCTGTCTGCGGCATGCTAGGGTGTGCTTTGCTGCCAGTGGAAATGCTAACTCTGTTTCCTCAGGATCAGGATTTTTTTTTCTTAATTGGGGGTATGGTTTCTTTACAATACCGTGTTAGTTTCT
>SJYC01117614.1:23-20364 GCA_006408675.1 Madoqua kirkii
AAGTCACAGAGCGCGAGCAGAGCCCCCTGTGCCATACGGCAGGTTCTCAGTAGCTAGCTATTTTCACGATCATGTATGCTTGTCAATCCCAGTCTCTCCATTCTTTCCACCCCCTTTCCCCACAGCCCTGCGTTCACACATCTGTCCTCTACATCTGTGTCTCTATTCCCGCCCTGCAAATAAGTTCATCTGTGCCATTTCCTTAGATTCCGCATACATGGAATACATGCTGTTTGTTTTTCTCTTTCTGATTTACTTCATTCACTCTGTAGGAGAGTCTGCAGGTCCATTCACATCTCTACAAATGACTCAATTTCATTCCTTTTAATGGCTGAGTAATATTTCGTTGTGTGTATATACTACATCTTCTTTATTCACTCATCTGTCAATAGACACTTAAGTTGCTTCCATGTCCTGGCTATTGTAAAATGAACACTGGGGTGCATGTGTCTTTTTGAATTATTATCCATGTATTTATTATCTAATATAATAAAAAGTCTAGAGGTAAGGTGGTAGCTCTGAGTTTGGCTTAGCAACCCAGAATCGTCATGTTGGCTTAGATCAACAGCATCATCAAGAATTGACGAGTTTCAATTTTTCTTTTGTTCTATGTGATTTTGTTCCCCGCTGTCACTACAGAGCTGCTGCAGCTCTGAGTGCTAGTTAGCCCTTCTCTCTGAGCAGACAGGGGACAGAGAGCAAAGGCTTTTCCCAGAGGACCTTGGCTTTCCTTGCTTTCATTTCACTTTGGTTAGAATTTCATCACTCTCATGCCACAGTCAAGGTCTGTCAAGGGAGTGGACTTTCTATGGTGGATTCATCTCCATAACTGTGGGGCTCAGACTCCCCTGAAGAATTTAGGTACCCAATACCTGAAGAAAATTGGGGTTTTGTAGTCAAGGAATAGGGGAGGATGGCTGTAGAGAGGAGGCTATAGGGACCTTGCGGCAGCAAGATTTGATAAGAAGATACCTGCATTTTGCAAAATTTTAAAATGCTTGACACTATTGAATCCATTAGATGCCCTGATTTGAGAGGTCAGAATCATTGAAAAATGGCCTTTCTTACATCTATGCTATATCAAAGAAATCAAATAAAATTCTCAGGACTTAACAAGGAAAATAGAAATTCTAAATAGCAAAGGCCCTCTTTGATTCCAGTTAACCTCCTGTGTTTTACAAAATTGCATTTGACTTAGCTGTAGAGTCTGGGATGAGATTTATAAATGTGGTTTGGTGGAGTCCACTGCATGGTTCCACTCATTCAATCTGTTTGTAATTAGTTTGGTTTTATAATCTAGTAGTTCACATCCAGAATATAATTAAAAAAGAAAAAAAAAAAACTAAAACATGAATAAACTTATCTTGAAATTGCATTACATTATTTGGAAGCTTCCAAAAGATTCATAAAAGATTACTAGTCCAAGGAGTAATTTGAGAGCTAAGTCAAATCAGGAAGTACTGTATATATATTTTTAATGTGATATAGGATTTATTGTTTTCATTCCTTTTTTTCTTCTGCATTACTATTTATGTATTTATTTATTGAAGTATAGTTGATTTATAATATTGTATTAATTTCTGGTAAAAAGTCCTGTATTAATGAGAGATTCACCTTAAATATATTTGGTAATGCTGCATAAGGGAAACAATTCTGCTTAACACAGAGTTTTCAGTTTCTCACTATCATCACCCTTCTAGCTCACACTTTTCTTAGCTCACTCAGGTCTTCTTTTACCTGGACAATACTCGTAGACTTGAACTGGGCAATCCCCTCATCATGTTGTTGATCAAAGTGACTTTCTAAAATACAAATGTGCTATTCTTTCCTTATTTGAAATTTCAGCGATTCCATCTGACTTTAGAAGATCAAAGTCCATAATCCTTGGTCTGATGACTGAGACCCTTGCCAGCTTTGCTTCTGTCTTCCTCTACTCCTTTCTGCATTGCTGCTGCTGCTGCTAAGTTGCTTCAGTCGTGTCCAACTCTGTGTGACCCCAGAGACAGCAGCCCACCAGGCTCCCCAGTCCCTGGAGTTCTCCGGGCAAGAACACGGGAGTGGGTTGCCATTTCCTTCTCTAATGCATTCTTGCATTGCTAGCCCTGTTAAATTTCAAAAGTATCTCAAAGCTTATACTCCTTGTAGACTCCGGGCATGGGGAATTGTTTGTGGTGCCCCAATCACTCTGTGTTCATTTGTGTTTGCCTGCATTTGAGCATTCTGATATTGCTACCTGGCTTGTACTTTTCTACCTATTCTGCCTAATAAGTTATGTTATTTCTCAAAATGCAAACACTCCCTTTGCAGTGAAGTCTTTCTAGAACTCATCTTTCCCCACTTCCAACTCCTGGTCGCTTGTAGTTTATACTCTTGTAACATTGTCTTTGTGCTTCTAGCATAGAATTTGGACCTCGATGTCACAGGCACATTTAACATACGCTCCAAACTCCAAAAGATGGGGCATCACTTATTCGATCTAAAGCCATAAAAGATATAATTGGTTACCATGCCTTCAATAGGAAATGAAAAGATAAGAAGAGGTAGTTCTCTACAACATTTTAAAGATATCGTGTAAGTTAAGTCTGACACAGACATATCTAGATTGAAGCTATGCATTGAGCATCTCTTGTGTGTTTCCACTTACACTATCTCAAAATAACAAATCTATTGAAAGTCATATAGGTTTATGGAGTTTACAAGCATTTTAGAAGTTGAATTTGAAAGTAAAATTGATAAATCTCTATATATAAGTGATATTTATATAATTTTCACCATCCTCCATTCATTGAAGATTGCATAGGTATGTCAAAAGCAAAAGGTTTTGAAGGTCTAGATGACTGCATATAGACATTCTTTTAGGACCTTTCTTTGATTCTGTAAATAAGAACGACCAAAAAAATTACATGATAAAATGTTTATTATAGTTTAGGGAGTAATTTAAAGTACCCTTTAATAGAGTATTTCCAATCTTTATTTAATTAAAGTACAGTGTGACACCTCCCCCTTTTTTCTCTGAGTTTGCTATTGGCAAAACTTACAGTGACTGAAATTAAAAGATGCTTGCTCCTTGGAAGACAAGCTATGACAAACTTAGACAGCATATTAAAAAGCAGAGACGTCACTTTGCCAACAAAAGTCTATCTAGTCAAAGCCAGAATTTTTCCAGTAGTCATGTATGGAAGGGAGAGGTGGACCGTAAAGAAAGCTGAGCACCAAAGAATTGATCCTTTCAAACTGTGGTGTTGGAGAAAACTCCTGAGACTCCCTTGGACTGCAAGGAGATCAAATCAGCCCACCCTAAAGGAAATCAGTCCTGAATATTCATTGGAAGGACTGATGCTGAAGGTGAAGCTCCAATAATTTGGCCACTTGCTATGAAGAACTGACTCATTGGAAAAGACCCTGATGCTGGGAAAGATTGAAGGCAAGAGGAGAAGGGGGCGGCAGAGGATAAGATGGTTGGATGGCATCACTGACTCGGTAGACATGAGTTTGAGCAAGCGCCAGGAGATAGTAAAGGACAGGGAAGCTTGGTGTTCTGAAGTCCATGGGGTCACAAAGAGTCGGACAAGACTTAGTGACTAAACAACTTGTAACATAAGGCTTTGCACTCATAATATGAGCTTAATAAATATTTGCTGAATGAATAAATGAAATTC
The DNA here is from genome assembly GCA_006408675.1 of Madoqua kirkii. NCBI lineage: Eukaryota > Metazoa > Chordata > Mammalia > Artiodactyla > Bovidae > Madoqua > Madoqua kirkii. Next base: position 3,683 of record SJYC01117614.1, read on the forward strand.
AAAATGTTATTTTCTTATCATTATATCTTGGCATTGACATATATGCGATGCCAATTTTTGTTTTTTGAACACAGTGAGGCTTACACTACAGCAAAACAGACTCCATATGCAGCGTCAATGTGGCACCAAGGAAGCCCTTTATTTTCAGGGTAGATTCTCAATGTCATCTCTATTTGCATTCCCAAGATGTTGCCAGTTGGCAGCATCAAGTGTTTTGTTCCTGCCCATTTGGCTACATGCGAAGGCGGTATAAAATTCGAGTTCTATTGTTTCACAGTAGGAAAAAAACCCAACTCTTCAATACAGAGAAGCCATTTTTTCACCTCACCTCTTCCTTCTTTCTGACTTTTGGATTCTTTCTTTGTTCTTGGCATCTTTATCACAGTACAGGTAGTTCTAGCACCAACCATCCAGTTTGGTCCTTTTCAACGGCACCAGTGGTAAATGATTGTTAAGATACTGGTGTATAGCAAACAAGGAGAATGTGGCTCAGGAAAACCATGTCCTTCAAGATCCAATTAGGCTAGATGCAACCTTGGTTGTGTTCTGAAGCATCAGTGTCACATGAGACATGGAGTGTGCTGGGTCTGTGCAGGGTCCTGGGACTCTGCATTCTCTACAAGTGCCAAGGTTCTGCACACATGGGTGGTCCTTGGGCCTCGTAGAAAGGCTGGTCCTGTTAGTTCAAAAAGATAATCAAGCAAATGAAGCACATCTATTCGGCTGTGCGTAGCTGAGTGATTCTGCTTATATGTATGTTTGGTGAAACTGTGCAGCCGTGTACATTTCGGAGCCAGAATGCTGAGTTCGAACTGTAGCTCTATTCCTTACCTGTATGTCCTCCCAGGTACATTACCTAAACTCTTTTTTGCCATTAATGCTTCCCTGGTGGCTCAGTCAGTTAAGAATCCGCCTGCAATGCAGGAGACCCAGATTTGATCCCTGGGTTGGAAAGATCCTCTGGAGAAAGGAATGACTATCTACTCCAGTAGACTTGCCTGGAGAATTCCATGCATTAGAGGGGACTGGTGGGCTACAGTTCTTGGGGTCACAAAGAGTTGGACACAACTAAGCAACTAACACACTTGGGATGATAACAGTTACTACCTCTTAGGATATTGAAAGGATTTAATCTGTAAAGTACTACATGTACTACAGGATTTACTGCATGTAAAGTACTTTGAACAACGCTTAGCACACCATACATATCATATAAATGTTAGCTCTGACCATGTTGATTCCAAGTTCTTCAGCATCAGCCTCCTTTCCCTCTGTCCAGAGGTCACACTGCCTTTTGTCTTACTCCTTCCTATAGAACAAAATGCTCATATCTGTTTAGGAGTGCAGGTGTGAGTATTTAAAGACATTGATGACTTCTGCTCTCTCAGGGAAATCCTCTCCATTAAAAGAGCCAGAAGACTGCATTATGAATTTATAAATTCACATAAAGTAAAGACAGAGAGGAAGATCAATCCCAAAGGACTTATTATTAGAATCAGGCTCCAGATGGAGAATTTATGTGATTTGGTGTAAGTTTAAATTTGGAGTTGTTTTACTCCAAAGCTTAAAAGAAGAGGAAGGAAAAATGTTGGCCTCAGCTGGTTAAATAAATGTAAGGAGGCTTCTCTATTTCCAAAACTTCAGTGTGGGTAACTATGAGATTATTCACAGAATTTGTCAATTTATCTCAACCAGTCTTCTCACTTCTCATTAAATATTAATTTCTTTTTGAATAATGATTTCTAAAAGGCTTTATTATGAGACAACTCTTTTGCAGTAGGATGAAGAGAAGAGTTGCAGTGGGCAGAGATAAAAAATGTCATGGGAACAAGAGCTCCCACTAAGAAGACACGGGTGGGGTCCAGAGAACACAGGTGTGAGGTGCCCTGTGGGTTTCAACAGTATCCCTTTCCCCTCCTCCACCTCTTTCTCTTTCCACCCACCCCTTTTCCTTTATTTTTTATAATCAACATCTTTAAAAAAAAGTTTTTATTGGAGCATAGTTAATTTACAATGTTGTTTTAGTTTCAAGTACACAGCAAAGTGAATTAATTACACATATACATATAGCCATCTTTTTTAGACTCTTTTCCCATATAGGCCATTATAGACTATTGAATACAGTTCTCTGGACAATTTTATCTTCTTCCACTTGCCCCCTGTCCCTTGTAGTTTTGTTTTCTACATCTATGAGTCTGTTTCTGTTTTGTAAGTAAGTTCATTTGTACCATTTTTTTTGAGTCTCTATAAAAGTGATATCATATATTTGAGCATCATCTTAAAGTGGTGTAGCCATACATTTTTTAATCAAATGAGAAAAAAATGCATAGAAGTTTTGTAATCAATGTCAATAAGGCCAGAGTAGATGAGCAACTATACTTTAATGAGACATTTCTACATCAGAGGCACCATTTAATCTTATTTTGTCATTTTATCTTACCGTGGCTTAACAGTCTTATGAAAGATTGGTATTTGGCATGCAAGATTTAAAAATAACATGCAAAGTAAACAGCTATACATGATCTTTTCAAGGAAATAGAGGTAATATGATCAGGGCCTGGTGGTCTTAAATTAACTCATTTAAAGACAGGATTCCTAGGTTGGTTATGCATTTCCTTACTTCCAGTGGTGTGATGGTAAATATTTAACAACTGGCTCCTTGGAAATAAAGCCCTTTTTGTGGTGTTGAATGATTTCCATAGTAAGCCAACTATAGCCAATTTTGAGCTACCAGTGAGCTCCATGGAATGCAGAGTTAAGAAGGACACACATGGGCTCTTAAAAACCTGTTCAAGCCAGCTCCTGCACAGCTCTGCTTAGATTCCAGAGAAGGTTAGAGACATGGTAACCATCAGGACGGTCCAGAGAACTGGCCTGTAGGAGAAAGCTCAATAGCTTGTCTGTGCAAAGGGGAGCTTTGTTGTTTAGGCACTCGGTTACATCTGATTCTTTTGCAATCCCATTGTCTATAGCCTGCCGGTCTCCTCTGTCCAAGGGATTTCCCAGGCAAGAAGACTGGAGTGGCTTTCCGTTGCCTTCTCGAGGGGATCTTCTTGATCCAGGGATCGAACCTGCACCTCCTGCATTGACAGGCAGTTCTTTACCACTGAGCCACCAGGAAAAGCGAGCTTACAGAATTCAAATAGACAAGTTGGATCAACCATGCTTGCTTGCCTAACCTCTCCTAATCCAGCCTGTAGTCATGGTTATATTAGTTTAAAAAAATGAATTAATCAAGCGTTTGGACAATTCCATAAGTGTCAACATAGGTACGTCAATGGAAACACTTAAAACCTGTGACTTTGAAAGTATAGTCTTCTTTTCATTTTCTTCTCGATAATTTTAGATTACTATCTTACTTAATTTCATTATATGTTTGGAGACTTGGTCTAGAAATTCAAGCTCTCAGGTTTCTTCTACTTTGGAAAAATTCAGTCTATATTTTTTTGCCTTGATGTCCTACCATTCCACCTTCAGTAAAAGGAGCAGGCGATACAGCGCCTGTCTTCAAGGGATGCATGAAGTCTGGGAGATGGTAATCAGCACACCCCTCTCAGGATCTGTGTACACACGGACACAGCACACACAAATGTAAGAGCACGATATGTGTGAAGCATTCAAAAGGAAACCGAGAGTAACTGAGAGGGCAATGTGTAGTCCTACTGGGGGCAGGGGAGGTTGCCTTGAGTAAGGGATGCTGGCAGTGTGATGTGAAGGGTTAGCAGGGGCCACTCACTTAAAGGGCTGAAGATGAGGTGGGCTATGAGGTGGGGCAGGCTTCCCTGGTGGGTCAGATGGTAAAGAATCCGTCTGCCAATGCAGGAGATCCGGGTTTGATCCCTGGGTCAGGAAGGTCCCCTGGAGGAGGGCATGTCAACCCATGCTTTGTTGTTTAGGCACTCGGTTACATCTGATTCTTTTGCAATCCCATTGTCTATAGCCTGCCGGTCTCCTCTGTCCAAGGTATTTCCCAGGCAAGAAGACTGGAGTGGCTTTCCGTTGCCTTCTCGAGGGGATCTTCTTGATCCAGGGATCGAACCTGCACCTCCTGCATTGACAGGCAGGTTCTTTACCACTGAGCCACCAGGAAAAGCGAGCTTACAGAATTCAAATAGACAAGTTGGATCAACCATGCTTGCTTGCCTAACCTCTCCTAATCCAGCCTGTAGTCATGGTTATATTAGTTTAAAAAAATGAATTAATCAAGCGTTTGGACAATTCCATAAGTGTCAACATAGGTACGTCAATGGAAACACTTAAAACCTGTGACTTTGAAAGTATAGTCTTCTTTTCATTTTCTTCTCGATAATTTTAGATTACTATCTTACTTAATTTCATTATATGTTTGGAGACTTGGTCTAGAAATTCAAGCTCTCAGGTTTCTTCTACTTTGGAAAAATTCAGTCTATATTTTTTTGCCTTGATGTCCTACCATTCCACCTTCAGTAAAAGGAGCAGGCGATACAGCGCCTGTCTTCAAGGGATGCATGAAGTCTGGGAGATGGTAATCAGCACACCCCTCTCAGGATCTGTGTACACACGGACACAGCACACACAAATGTAAGAGCACGATATGTGTGAAGCATTCAAAAGGAAACCGAGAGTAACTGAGAGGGCAATGTGTAGTCCTACTGGGGGCAGGGGAGGTTGCCTTGAGTAAGGGATGCTGGCAGTGTGATGTGAAGGGTTAGCAGGGGCCACTCACTTAAAGGGCTGAAGATGAGGTGGGCTATGAGGTGGGGCAGGCTTCCCTGGTGGGTCAGATGGTAAAGAATCCGTCTGCCAATGCAGGAGATCCGGGTTTGATCCCTGGGTCAGGAAGGTCCCCTGGAGGAGGGCATGTCAACCCACTCCAGTATTCTTGGGCTTCCCTGGTGGCTCAGATGGTAAAGAATCCGCCTGCGATGTTGGAGACCTGGGTTCAATCACTGGGTTGGGAAGCTCCCCTGGAGGAGGGCTTGGCAACCCACTCCAGGATTCTGGCCTGGAGAATCCCATGGACAGAGGAGCCTGGCAGGCTACAGACCATAGGGTTGCAAAAGAGTTAGACACGACTAAGTGATAAACACACACACAGATGGGAAGCAGGGGGCAGCTCGTACCAGACCACTAGTAAGGAAGCACAGTGCATTTCAGCTGTTGAAGGGAGGTCAGGCTGGAGCCCAGGACAGGATGAGAGTGGGTGGACAGGAGGGCAGCCCCCCAGGGGCTGAGTTTGTGGGCTTGGGTCATTGGTTGGGGGATGCTGGGGGCAATAGGGTGAATGGTTGCATGAGGTCTCGTCACTCTGGAGAGAGAGAGACTTTCAGAGTGTTTTCATAACAGAGTTCATGAAATTTGGGGTGCAAGCTGTACTGCACTAAATCTTGAGAGACCCAGAGCCGAGGAGAAAAGACTCTCCCCTTCTGGGCCGTCTACAGAGTGCTGGAGAGGCAAGTAGGGACTAAAGGAGCGTCACATCTCAAGCATTTGACAGATTTGGAACCCCAAGAGGGGGAACCCTGACAGGGAGGAGCCCCACTTTCTAAAAGCAAGGTGTTGGCTGCAAGGTGGGATGAGGAGCGGCTTTTCAGCAGCTGAGTGCACATGCTTACAGTGAAGCTTACAGAGGAGCTCAACACAGCGGCTGTGAGCATTCAGTCCAGCACCCATAGCACCCAGGGACCACTCAGGGGCTGTGCCTCCTGGATTTTTTTGGCCAGCAAGGCTCTGCCTAGGAATAACTTGGGAAAGGAGTATTTGCTGTAGGGGGTTAGGGGGAGAAATTCCTGAGGCTTTATATCAGGTAGGCAGGATTTTCAACTCGAAGTTAATATTACTTCCTTTCTGTCTTCAAAGGTTGGTAGGGCAGGGATTACTTCATTATATAAGATTCATATCTATCTACACATGCATAGGAGTATGTGTGCATGTGATGATATTTCTTAAATTAAGCCATTTCCCCTCTTCCTTAGTGCACTATTTCCCATTTACCTTCCCACCACCAGTCCACCAGCTCTCTTGTTCAAAGGACTCAGTTGCCTCAAAGAAAATTACGATTATTCTAATGGGACTGAAGCAAGACAGAAGGACAAGATTCAGCTTTTAACATCAGACTTTGGATTTTGTTGTATCTGCAGCTGTCACTGGAAAAAATACAAATTCCTTTATATTCTTGTTAATCTATTTGAAGTCAAGATTGGAAGTGAGCTCACCTATTTCTTCTGGAGAAATACCTCCACTTCTATTGAAAAGGCTGAGCCATGAGGCTTACCATTCCTCAAGGATAGCCTTTGCAAATCAGACAAGAAGGAGAAGAAACTTCCCTTTAGCTCAGATAGAATGTGTGAGAGACAAAGGAGAAGATTGAGATGTGTAAGCATTAAGCTTGACTCTGAGGAGCAGTGCTTGAAATAAGATAGAAATGTATTTTCCTCCTGTACAGTTGCCTGGGAAAGGGTAGTTCAGGATAGGATGACACTCCACAGGGCAAGGGACTCAGGCTCCAGATTTCTTTATATTCTACCATGATCCCCATTCCAAGGTTGCTTCATAGTCCAACAAAGATGCTCTAGCTCTATCCGCTTCATCTGCATCCTAGCCAATAAAGACAAAAGCAGATAAAGAAGCCCATACTCCATAACTTTAAGGATACTTTTCCCAATTTGACCAATGCTTCATTAGCTAGAACTTGGTCATTTGACCATCTAGATGTAAAGGGAAGTGGAAAATGTAAATATTATGTGTGGAACTCAAGTGCAAAGCTAAAATTCTGGTCAACCAATAGTGAGGGAACAGAGTGGCATGAACAGATCTGGAGATGTGCCAAAAATGACAAGAGAGTTAGGGGAGTCAAGGGCAGGGGGCCCAGACAACTTCCCTGGCATGGTTTCACTCCCCTTAGAAAGGCCCTACTGATGCTGGATCTGCAGGATAGTATCTGAGTTTCAAAGATGTCCCTGAGTATGCACTACGTCCATGCTCGGCATGAGGTCTGTGGGTCTCAGAATTTCCCACAATCCTCCATGAGAGATATGGATGTATTGGATTGGGCCGTGAACTTGCAGAGGTCCAGAGTTAGGATAAGGATGCAGTGGTGCACGAACCCTCTGAGACCAGAGGAGTGGCAGATGAATAAGTGAGAATGGACTGTTTGTCTCAGCATGGGGCCACAGCTGCCAGTCCTCATGTGGATACTGGATGTATCCACAGTCCCTGTGTGTCTCTGACCCTCCCCCACCATGTCTGCCTACTGCCCTGAGGACACAGAGAACCTCCTCACACACAGATACCATCCCAGCGGGTAGCAGGGAAGAGGAGCGGAAACCCCCAAAGACTAAGCATTTATCTGAGAGAAAGTTAGTTACTAGAAAGCGCTGACTTCAACTGGCAAAGACTCTCACTCTGAAACTTGGCAAGGTAACTTTTCTCTCTTCTTGTGTGCCAGAGCTGTGGGTGTGTGGGGGAGGAGAGTGGCAGAGGAGAGAAAGCCTCTTGAGAAGGCTTAGAGGAATTAAGGCAAATAAAGACGCCAATTTTTTCATTAAGCATCTGAGAAATAGCTTGAATGACTTTGCTATTGTGTGTGCAGACATAAAACCAAACTTGTAACACCAAATCATTTATTTTTGCATTTACTCTTATAAGGCTGCAAAATGAGTGAAAATTCAAATTATTTGATAGTTTACATTTTGTGTCTAAATGTGGAATTTAGCTGTATATCATTCTGAAGATTTGACCTTAGGGAGAGACCATTCATACAAAAGATCTTGTTAGCAAGTGATAGCTCTTTTAAAATTGAAACTAGAAAAGATTAAATTGAATGGTCAAGAGAATTAGCCTCCCACAGAACAGGTGCTTTCCAGTCATTCAGGCATGTGAAATTCACGCAGATGCTCTCAGAACCTCTTTTGATGTACTAGATAAAAACACCAGCATGGGACATTAGACATTTCAGCTACACAGCATCCTTTTTATCAAAAGGAGTATTCAAATGCACTTCAGATCTGCTGATTTCTGAAGCTACCAAAAGAATTTGTTTTCTTCTTTCAGGTTAAATCCAGACTCACTGACTCTGGACAGAAAGCAATTATATGGGGGATACTGAATTGCTATTGCCGGCAATTTAGATAAAACCAGGGTGCACGTGGCATGCACGCATGCTCACACACCCCCAGATGCAACACCCAGGAAATACTAATGCCGTGAGCACTGTATTAACTCCTGTACAAAACTACTCAGACAATTTGCATAGGTTTGTCTCTGGAACAAGATGACAGTCTTTTCACCTAGAAAACTATGGTTTAAAAAAATAGTTTGTTGATTTAGCAATATATTGGGGTTATATTTTCCAGGTATTTGTGGAGTTCAGGCTGACTAGCTGACATCTCTATAGTACTTAAGTATTTGAAGCCTTTTCCACCAAACTACTGGTAAACCTGTAGGGAAAGCTACGAAAGAAGACTGCTCTCCTCTGCTTTATTTTGATTAAAAATTGTTTTAAATATGATATTTAATTAGATAAGGATTTCTGTCCAGTGTCTTTCTTCCTGGGCTTGTCCCCACTAACCTGGCTGGTTACCTTGCATGTCCTTGGCGTGACGCAGATTGGCAGCACGAACCTTAAACTGTTGTAAACACCCATAAAACGTGGCCTCCTTATATAGTTAGTGATGAGGCCTTGACAAGGTGACATCCATAATCTGATAAGCTAGGGTCAGGAGTCACTTGCTTTTTCTTTGGATGTCAAAGAGCCAGAAGCTTTTAATGTCTTTAATAAGTAAATTACCTAAACGTGCACAGCCCTGTTTCACATATTAACTCATCAGAGGACAAAGTGAACCTGGGGGAAGGCCCTTGAAAGATCAGGGGTTGGTTACCTGGTGTGTTGCAACTCTGAGACCAAATTTTGGTGGGAATCATCCAGATATCTGAGACTGATTTGGGAGAGATGGCACTGAGAGCAGGACCTTTTTATTTTATTTATTTTATTTGTTTTAGGACCTTTTTAAAGCAAGGAGTCACAGAGCACAATTTTAAGTAAATGGTTAGACTGAAATTAAAAGACCTTTGCTTCTTGGAAGAAAAGCTATGACAAGCTTAGACAGCATATTAAAAAGCAGAGATATTATGTTACTGACAAAGGTCCATATAATCAAAGCTATGGTTTTTCCAGTAGTCATGTATGGATGTGAGAGCTGGACTATAAAGAAAGCTGAGCACCAAAGAATTTATGCTTTTGAACTGTGGTGTTGGAGAAGACTCTTGAGAGTCCCTTGGACTGCAAGGAGATCCAACCAGTCCATCCTAAAGGAAAACAGTCCTGAATATTCATTGGAAGGACTGGTGCTGAAGCTGAAACTCCAATACTTTGGCCACCTGATGTGAAGAGCTGACTTATTTGAAAAGACCTTGACACTGGGAAAGATATGAAGGCAGGAGGAGAAGGGGATGACAGAGGATGAGATAGTTGGATGGCATCATCGACTCAATGGACATGAGTTACTCCCAGAGTTTACTCAAACTCCCAGAGTTGTTGATGGACAGGGAGGCCTGGAGTGCTGTGGTCCATAGACATGAGTCTGAGCAAGCTCCAGGAGTTGGTGACGGCCAGGGAGGCCTGGCATGCTGCAGTTCATGGAGCTGCAAAGAGTTGGACATGACTGAGTGACTGAACTGAACTAGATGTTTTTCCATTGTTGAAAATGTCTATACTAACTTGATCAACTATAGGCGTAGACTCATGAAAATTGGTTATAACCATGAAATAGAGCAACACTTCTGTAGTTTTCTATCTCATGTGACCTTCTATAATTGGCCTTGCATAAATCACACTGAAAAAAATAAGTTTCTGAACATTTTTTCCCCGTGACTTACTCATCAAATATATTTTCCCCACAGGAATATCCAGTATCATCTAAGTGGATAATTAACATTCAAGGTGCTAAGACCATGTCCACATGATGAAAAGTGTTTTGGAAAGGAATAAATGAGTGCATTACTAATGATTTTTTTTTCCATTACAAAAAGTCACTGTATTATGCTATTCAGACAGTCCATTGTCCGATAATGCATTGATAAATGGAGGAATAGACAGTCACATTAAGAACATCAGAACATCATTTGCAATTCTCAAAGTCGGTATTCAGAATCAACAAGCTATGACATTTCTCTCCACATTAGAGGTATTAACCCAACCAAAGGAGCAGCCGTCATTTGCTCAATTGGAGGCAGAAAAACAAAAGATATGACTCTGTTCTTAGGATCTTTTAGACCAGGGAAGTGTTTTTCAAACTACTTTTGCTGAGACCCCACAGTAAGTAGTAGATTTTACATTGCAAATCAAATGCAAAAGTTATCAATGTAATGTTTACTTTACTACCTGTAATGCACACCTGTCTTCTGTTGATTCTATTTCACTTTGAACAGAAACGCTAGTTACAAACCACAACACTGATATCTCTCAGTCAGTTCAGTCGCTCAGCCAAGTCCGGGTCTTTGCAACCCCATGGACTGCAGCATGCCAGGCCTCTTTGTCCATCACCAACTGCTGGAGCTTGCTCAAACTCATGTCCATCAAGTTAGTGCCATCCAACCATCTCATCCTTTGTCATTCCCCTCTCCTCCTGCCTTCAGTCTTTCCCAGCATCAGGATCTTTTCTAATGAGTCAGTTCTTTCCATCAGGTGGCCAAAGTATTGGAGCCTCAGCTTCAGCATCAGTCCTTTCAATGAATATTCAGGACTGATTTCCTTTATGATTAACTGGTTTGATCTCCTTGCAGTCCAAGGGACTCTCAAGAGTCTTCTCCAACACTACAATTCAAAAGCATCAATTCTTTGGCGCTCAGCTTTCTTTATGGTCCAACTCTCATATCCGTACATGACTACTGGAAAAACCATAGCTTTGATTATACAGACCTTTGATATCTCTAATAGGAAGCTATGACCCACAGTTTGTAGGAGAGTAGTTATAGTCAGTCTATAGTTTTTCATGAATATGGGTGACAGATATGGAGCTTTCATGAAAATTTATATTCATAAACTAGGTGGACCAAACTAGGTGGCCCTTCAGGACAGTGTGGCATGTGATAAGGGCTTGATCAAAATCTGATGAACTAATTAATGGGACATAGTAGAAAAGAAGGTACTATGGATATGCCATAGCAGACTAGCCAAACAATTAGAGGGGAGACCTAATTTGAGCAAATATTTTAGACTGATTGTTAAGGAAAATGGCAACTGATGTGCCTATAAATGCCATATATTTTCTATGAAAAATAGAGCGATATGGAGGGTAGTTTAAAACCTTTTGTGAGAAGAAGCTTTGGATTTGAATTCCAGAATCTCCACTCGTTCCTTTTGTAAATATGCATACATGCTCCAGCTCATCTGAGCCCTCATTTTCTGGCCTTTAATTTTGGGGTGTTATCTGTGACCAGGCTATGAATTGAATTTCTAACACTGCGTAGGATAAACATTACAAGGCCTCACATGTAGCAAGTGCTTTATAAATATATCAGTAAAAACATTTTGGGTGTCAGATATTGGCCCAGTCCTTTGTTTTTAGCCACCAGCTGGCTTTAGCATTCTATCATGCTAATGCTTCACAACATCTCAGCAGGCACTGCCCTACCTGCCCTGCCCAAACTGAGAAGTGAAGTGTTAGTTATTCAGTCATGTCCAACTCTTGATGGCTGCATGGACTGTAGCTGCTCTGTCCATGGGATTCTCCAGGCCAGAATACTGGAGTAGGTAGCCGTCCCTTTCTCCAGAGGATCTTCCCAACCCAGGGATCAAACCTGGGTTTCCCGCATTGCAGGCAGATTCTTTACTGTCTGAGTCACCACTTTTGTGCAAATGGATTGATAACTGTACATAACCAGGATACCTCCACCTTTGTAACTGTTGAGGACCCAAGGGAGCCCTGTGGAAATGACGACCGTGTCTCTAAGGTAGGAGACACTGTCCTGAGCCACGCTAACTATGGCAGAGAGCCGGTACTCTCCAAGTCAGAGTATAACAGGATATTACCATGTCCCTTTTATTTGCTTTTTTCTTGGGAGGGAGGATTTTTTTAAATTGAAGTGTAGTTAATTTAAAACTTTGTAGTAGTTTCTGGTGTAGATTAAAGTCACTCAGTTTTATGTATATTTATATATATATTCTTTTTCATTTTCTTTTACTTTATAGTTTATTACAAGACACTGAATATAGTTCTCTGTGTTATAAAGTAGGTCCTTGTGGTTTATCTATTTTATATATAGTAGCGTATCTGCTAATTCCAAATACCTAATTTATCCATGCACTTGTCTTCTATGTCTGTGAATCTATTTTTGTTTTGAAAATAAGCTCATTTTTATCATATTTTAGATTCTATGTAAAGTGTTATTGTTTGCTTTTCTCTGACTTTCTTAATTTAATATGATAATCTTTAATTCAGAAAGATACATGCACCTCAGTGTTCACTGTTTATAATAGCCAAGGCCTGGGAGCAGCCTCAGAGAAGGCAATGGCACCCCACTCTAGTGTTCTTGCCTGGAAAATCCCATGGATGGAGGAGCCTGGTGGGCTGCAGTCCATGGAGTAGCTGAGAGTTGGACACGACTCAGTTACTTCACTTTCACTTTTCACTTCATGCATTGGAGAAGGAAATGGCAACCCACTCCAGTGGTCTTGCCTGGAGAATGCCAGGGATGGCGGAGCCTGGTGGGCTGCCGTCTATGGGGTCGCACAGAGTTGGACACAACTAAAGTGACTTAGCAGCAGCAGCAGGGAGCAGCCTTAGTGTACACTGACAGATGAATGGATAAAGAGGATGTGATATGTCTCATAAATACACAATGGAAGACTACTTAGACATGAAAAATAATAAAATAATGTCATTTATTTTGGGCACATGTGTTCAGGAAAACAGAAAAGAACTGAGATAGTATGAGGTGCCAAGTTTGGAAATGCATGGAGACGACCATTACCAGGTTTGCAGGGGCACAGGGGAGCATTCAGAAAAAGAAAGCTGTGGGTAGCTTGTGCTTTCATTATTAGTATTAATCAAATACTTAGTCAACACTAAGTCTAATACTACATATTGGACTAATACTTAGTCATCAAAAATTCCAGATTGAACACCCTCCCACTATACTTTTATTTCTTTCTTCTCTTCTTCCTTTCCTTCCCCATTATCTCTTTTTCATTAGCCATAAAGTTAAAAAATATATAATACTATCAACTGTAAATGAGTGCACTTATATTCAGCTTTATTTTCACTTATGTGTCTAACTGGGTGTTTTTTTAAGTAAGAAAGCTAAAAGTTTCAAACTTGTCATTAGAAATTCTTAATAAAGTGATTCTGTATTCGTGTTCTAGTAAATATCATACACACAATTTACATTGATTCTTGTTAAATTTTAAGTCCCACTGCATATTATTAAGGGTGTCATGCACAGAAGGAGTTTAGTTTTTAATTTCACTTAATATCAAAATATAATTTAGTAGGTACAAATTTACCTAGGTTTGTATAGAAATGTTTAATTCTTATCAATAATTTTCTGTGTGTTTGCAATGATTTAATGTTAAAAATGTAAAGAATAAGTGAAATTCGACTCTTTGCAACCCTGTGGACTGTAGCCCACCAGGCTCCTCCATCCATGGGATTCTCCAGGCAAGAGTGCTGGAGTGGGTTGCCATTTCCTTCTCCAGGGTATCTTCCCAACCCAGGGATCGAACCCAGGTCTTCCGCATTGCAGGCAGACGCTTTAACCTCTGAGCCACCAGGGAAAAGAATAAGAGAGTTCTATTGTAGGTTTCCAAAGGACATATCTTTCCATACTTGAGATTTCAAGCAAAAAAAAAAAAGAAGCACAGAAGTATCTATTGGAATGCCTGCTATATTCAACAAAAATTTCATCATATAAACAGGAAAGATCTGTAAAATGAATAGTAGGGACTTGGGTGTCTCTGCTATAAATTCTTGATAATGATGGTCAGGAACAGTGCTTTTCAAATGTTGGTACACTTTCACAGTCAGTACCTCTCAAGTTTTGACATACTTTGAATTTACTCAACGTGTTTGTTAATAGCACAGATTTGGGGAACCACCCTCAGAGATTCTGATTCAGAAAGTTTGAGATGGGGCTGAGGTGTTATTTATAAGCACTGCAGGCAAATTTTCTGGTTATACCTTGAAAAACTGGTTTGAGATGATTCAGATGATTTTGCCTTTACATATTTCAAATGTAACTGAAGTGGTACACCTGTTTTTAGCACTCCATGTTTACTCTAACAAGTACAAAGAAGTAGAAATTCAAGGCAACATGCCAATCTGTATATTTTACTTTGCTTTTCATGTTCATTGTACACCATAAAAAACACCCTAATTGTCTTTATTGAGTTTTCTGAAGGACCTCTCAGTTCCACATGTACCCAGATACCACCATGCACATAGATTGCTTGGAGCATCATTTCTTAAAGCAAATATTGATCTTTACATGCTGGGAGAATTATCATAATAATGAGAATCACTAAATAGTAAGAAAAAAAATATGTGAAAGCAGCCAACATAGATTCTACAAGATTAAAAAGAGGATCTAGCCAATATTTTATAATGCCTATAAATGGAGTAGAACCTTTAAAAATTGTGAATCACCATATTGTATACCTGTAACATATTTGTATAGCAACTATACTTCAATAATAAAACTAAAAAATAAAAAGAGACTAGCACCTTGAACACACTGCAGAGTCTAGAGTCCCTCCTTCAGCAGTGACAGCACTCTGTAGGGTAAGGAAATATTTCTGGCCAACTGCAAGGAGATGTTTGCAAAATGGATTGCAAGCTGGTACTTCTCTGGTGGTCCAGTGGTTAAGATCCACCTTCCAATGCCGGGGATGTGAGTTTGATCCCTGGTCCAGCAACTAAGACCCCACATATCTCAGGGCAACTAAACCTGGGCTCCACAACAAGAGAAGCCCCCTCAAGCTACAAGTAGAAAATGCTGACCCGCTGCAATGAAAACCCAGCAGAGCAAAATAAAAAAGGAGAAGAAATGGGGTGTGAAGTGTCTTGTAATAACAGCACCATAAAAACATTCCATTCTATACAGAAGTTCCATATTCTTTTATGTACTAAAAGGTCACCTGGACAGTGGTCCATTAGCCAGGTGGTTAAGTGACCTCTTCTATCTTCCTTCTTCCTCTGGTCCTTCTATTAAGTCTTTGATTTGGGGAAGCATGTCCCATGGAAAGGGAGAGGCTTGCTTCCTGAACAGTTCTCTGTCCTCTTTCTCCTTCTACTCCATCTGATTTTCCATTTTCTCACTTCCAGCCCCAGAAGCATCATCAAAACATCCATAGTGTCTTTTTCCCTTCCCCTCTCCAGCCTGCTCTGCAGAGTCACACAGCCTTGGATAAAGGAAAGTCTAGAGATGGTTTGCCATGGAAATGAATCATTGAAGACACAAAGGATTGAAACAAGATTTATGTCTCAAATACCCGTAACTTTGTCTTTCCCCAAAGTAATAATGACTATCAGGAAACTTACATAATGTCTGTGAATTTCTAGGACAAATGAACTTATGTCTACAAAATGCTCTACAATTCATAAGCCTGTAGGGAAGTGTGATTAGGCATTGTTATTGTTGTCATTGTTCCTGTCGTAGCTGTTATATGAGCAGTGAAGTCTTAAGACAACTAAAGGATTAAGGTTGGGGGAGAAAAAGGAGGGTACCTGGATGACGGCTGCTGTTCCCTTGGTGGTAAGCCTCAAGAAGCTAAGCCTTCAAGTCATCTAAGTGGCCCAGTTAACAATGAGAATCCTTCTTAGGTTTTGGTTCAGGATCAAAACATCTTCTGAAAGCCAACTCTTAGAGCTTCTCTCTGATCTTCAGAGTCTGCCCTTGGCCGCGGGGGCTCTTCTCTGATGCCACCCTTCCATCAAGCCCCTTCCTTTTCACTGTGCTCTGCCCAGCCCCTGCCCTGTACTGTTTGATGAGGTTCCTGCCAGGGCCCAAGAGACCACTCTCAACATGCTTATTAAAACAAGGGGAGAAAATTAGGAGAGGAAAAGGCAGGAGAGAAGCCCCTCATTTCTGTATTTCCATGCCAATTCTCTGAAACCTCATTACACATTCCATATGTTGACTAAGCTTCAATCAATTGTTCACGCATTAGAACAGTGATTATCTCCAAGTGTAAGGTTTATAGATCTTGGAACAGAACAAGGGTGGGTCTTGGTTTGTACGGGAATATGCACTCTGAGATCAACCCACCAACTCGGAAACAAATGTGTAGGGCTTAACTCTATTCACAAATAGAGATACTCTGACATCTGACTAAAAAGAGCTAGAAACAAGGAGGGACACATCCTGAAAATAACAGCAGTCTCTTTAATGCCAGGCGAGAAGCTGTAAACACTGGAAGGACATACACAGTGAACTCTGCTCAATACATGTGGTTTTCTCATGCATGAGACTTGCTTCCTAAGAAATAATAGACCCACCTAGAGATCACTCTTGATGAGATTTTCTTTGGCTTTGGCAAAACTTGAGGCTTTTCTGCAATCATGTTCTAAGAAATATACCTCATTAAAAATGTAAAGCTGATGTGTGCATGCATGCTAAGTCGCTTTGGTCGTGTCCGACTGTGCGACCCCACAGACAGCAGCCCGCCAGGGTCCTCAGTCCACAGGATTCTCCAGGCAAGAGCACGG
>SJYC01117616.1:0-36913 GCA_006408675.1 Madoqua kirkii
GGAATGGCTACCCACTCCAGTATTCTGGCCTGGAGAATTCCATGGACAGAAGAGCCTGGTGGGCTACAGTCCATTGGGTCACAAAGGTCAGACATGACTGAAGCAACTTAAGCACAGAGGCACATTTTAGGTCAAAGTGCTTTGGATGATCTCTGAATTAGGAATTAAGGAGAGAGAGAGGCAGAAACGAAATTGCCCTTTCGGATTACTACTTTCTCTGTCCTCATTCAGGCACGACCAGAGTTTTTGGTATCACATTAATTGTAAAGACATATATAAAATTTACAACACTCTTTGGTAATCAAAGTGACTTTTTTGACATGTGAAAGTGAAAGTCACCCAGTCATATCCCGCTCTTTGTGACCTCATGGACTGTCCATGGGATCCTCCAGGCCAAAATACTGGAGTGGGTAGCCTTTTCCTTCTCCAGGGGATCTTTCCAACCCAGGGATTAAACCCAGGCCTCCCTCATGGCAGACGAACTCTTTACCAGCTGAGCTATCAGGGAAGCCCCTTTTGACATGTGAAATGCTTCCAAATAATTATGAAAACTTTCCCTGTTACAGCATGAGGACTTAAGCCTTTTGTTTCTTCATCCGCCCTTGGGTATTTCACTTCCTACTGCATTTGAGCTTTGCACCCTGCTTCAGATTCTTAGGGCTTCCCAGATAGATCAGCTGATAAAGAATCTGCCTGCAGTACAGGAGACCCCGGTTCGATTCCTGGGTCAGGAAGATCCCCTTGAGAAGGGATAGGCTACCCACTCCTGTATTTTGAGCTTCCCTTGTGGCTCAGCTGGTAAAGAATCTGCCTGCAATGTAGGAGACCTGAATTTGATCCCTGGGTTGGAAAGATCCCCTGGAGAAAGGAAAGGCTACCCACTCCAGTATTGTGGCCTGGAGAATTCCATGGACTGTGGAGTTCATGGGGTTACAAAGAGTTGGATATGACTGAGCAACTTTCACTTTCTTTCAACCTAGTTTAAAGACTCTTAGCAGCATCTGACAGCTTTATAGCAGGTACATCAGGACCAGGACTGCCTGGAGAGCTTGTTACACAGGGTGGACACAGGTTGCTGGGCCCAATCCCAAAGTTCCTGATCAGCAGTCTTGTGGTGGGCTGGGAATCTATATTTCTGATCAAATCTCAGTAGATACTGAAGCTGCCAGTCCAGGAGCACTTTGAGAACTATTGCTTTGAAGAAGTTCAGTTTTGTATTCTTACATGCTTTACTTTATTCAAATACATGTGCATCAACCTCACAGTTTTAAGAAAAAGCTGATAGAGCAGAAAGATGTGATTATTGCTCACTAAGGTACCCCTTTCTTACTAAAGTTACACATTCCTGATTCGTATCATTTCCAATAAGTGATTTTATTGATATCCAGTCATTGGCTTGAATGCCTCACTTGGGAGAGTGTTATTTGTGTTGAGAAATCATCATCAAACAGCAGGAGGAGGTTCTGTTTAAAATATTAAGGGACAGGGAATTCCCTGAAGTCCAGTGGTTAGGGCTCTTCCACTTCAGGGGACCTGGATTCCATCACTGGTTGGGAAATTAAGATCTTACATGGTGTGTGGCACAATGGAAAAAAAAATAAAGATTTTATGGGACAGCCACTATGGAGAACAGTATGTGTACTCAGTCACTTCAGTCATGTCTGACTCTTTGACTCTTACGGACTGTAGCCCACCAGGTTCCTCTGTCCATGAGGTTTCCCAGGTTAGAATACTGGAGTGGGTTGCCATACCCTCCTCTGGGGATCTTTCCTACCCAGGGATCAAACTCATCTCCTGTACTGCAGGCAGATTCTTTATCACTAACCCACCAGGGAAGCCCTGTGTAGAAGAGTATAGAGATTCCTTAAGAAACTAAAAATAGAGCTAACATATGATCCAGCAATCCCGCTCCTTCCTGGGCATATATGTGGAGAAAACTATAATTTGAAAAGATACATGCTCCCCAGTGTTTACTACAGCACTAACTTAAAACAGGCGTGACGTGGAAGAAACCTAAATGTCCATCAATGGAGGAATGGATAAAATGGATAAATGTTTATATACACAATGAAATATTACTCAGCTATAAAAAATAATAATGCCATTTGCAGCAACATGGGTGGACCTAGATATTGTCAGGCTAAAGTGAAGTAAGTCAGAGAAGATCATATAATAGCACTTATTTATGGAATCTTAAAAAAATGATACAAAACAAACTTACATAGAAAGCAGAAACAGACTCACAGACATAGAAAACAAACTTATGGTTACCAAATGGGAAAGTGGGGAGAGGGATAAATTAGAAGTTTGAGATTAACATTTACACACTTCTATATACAAAATAGATAATGAAAAATTACCTGCTATCTTTAGCACAGGGAACCATACTCAATATTTTGTTATAACCCATAAGGGAAAAAATATGAAAAAATAGATGTATACATATGTATAATTGAATCACCAGAAACTAATGCAATTTTGCAGGTCAATTGCTCTTCAATTTAAAAAGTTTTTATAGTAATTCATAACTTGCTGAATGAATATACAAGTAAATTAATTACATCCTTTTGAATCCATATGCTTAGTTATTCACTACCACTGCTTTCATTTTCACCACCATCTCCACTATGAAAAGAAAATTAGGAGGAAAACTGCTTTCTTCACCTACTCCTCTCCCTTAGCATTTCACTTTTCCTAAGACCTATGGAACTTTTATCCTCAAGAAACTTAGGGGGCAAAGAAGAGCAGAAATCACCATCCCCATGGTCTAGATGAAAGAATGAGGTTCAGAGAAGGGTTTTTTAAAATGCCACTAAACTAATAAAAGGTCACATGGGACTGAAGCAAGACTTTGGAGTCCCAGGGTGAGTGAGGTCTTTCCTGAATGGGCCTTCACTCTCGTTGCCAAGACAAACAAAGGGTTACACGCCAGGAGCAGCTGTCTGCTTGACACTGACCTGGGCGGTAATGAGAAGGAATCAGCTGTTAGGGCTGTGCGATCTCCCCAAGGACACTGATCTCCATCAGCCCTGCAATCAAGAACTTGGAACACCTGTGGAGCCCCACTTCACCCGGGGGCCAGCACACCTGTCAGCCACTGTCTTTCCACACTCAGATCCAGGCAACAAACCAGAGCATCTCAGGTAGAGCCCCTCCTAGGACCACAGGCTTGAAAAGTCCGTTCTGCCTTCTTTGTCATCTTACCACTTTTCTTGCCTAGGATCTAATCATTCCCTCCTCTGCCTCTCTGCGTCTTAGAATGGAGTTTGTTAACTTAAAGCCTGGACCACTTGCTCTGTGATGAGAGCTTGGAAAGAGCCGGACCTGTTTCATTAGCATCCATGAGTCATTTAAACTCATCCCACCAATGCTGGGGCTTCATATGTACTTGCAGAATGAATGAATGCTATCCAGAAGACAGAGTCAGATCACCGGTTGACATGCAACTGGTTATCTGGCTCTTTGTTTGATATGCAACAACGATTTTGTGTGCCTACCCTTTGGTGGTGCCTTGCTCCTCACACTGTTCGCTGAACCCAGGGTAGACAAGGCACAAGTAGGGAAGCTGAAAACTTGAGGAGCTGTAGGAACTGCAGATGTATGTACCCTCTCCGGGCAACAGCACAAGGGGTTTTCTCAGGTGGGACTTATACACTTGTACAGAGCAAAAGAGGCTCGTGGCTGAGTGGGTAAAATGTGATGCACATTCCTAGTGCCACAAGTGATCTCAGCTGTTATACAACCATGCAGAGTCATTGTTCAGAGAGCACGGGGTGAGAGGGCATGAGGGTGTGGGGCGAGAGAACCTCACTGGGGCCATCTTATCTTGCTAATGAATATACAAGTAAATTAATTACATCCTTTTGAATCCATATGCTTAGTTATTCACTACCACTGCTTTCATTTTCACCACCATCTCCACTATGAAAAGAAAATTAGGAGGAAAACTGCTTTCTTCACCTACTCCTCTCCCTTAGCATTTCACTTTTCCTAAGACCTATGGAACTTTTATCCTCAAGAAACTTAGGGGGCAAAGAAGAGCAGAAATCACCATCCCCATGGTCTAGATGAAAGAATGAGGTTCAGAGAAGGGTTTTTTAAAATGCCACTAAACTAATAAAAGGTCACATGGGACTGAAGCAAGACTTTGGAGTCCCAGGGTGAGTGAGGTCTTTCCTGAATGGGCCTTCACTCTCGTTGCCAAGACAAACAAAGGGTTACACGCCAGGAGCAGCTGTCTGCTTGACACTGACCTGGGCGGTAATGAGAAGGAATCAGCTGTTAGGGCTGTGCGATCTCCCCAAGGACACTGATCTCCATCAGCCCTGCAATCAAGAACTTGGAACACCTGTGGAGCCCCACTTCACCCGGGGGCCAGCACACCTGTCAGCCACTGTCTTTCCACACTCAGATCCAGGCAACAAACCAGAGCATCTCAGGTAGAGCTCCTCCTAGGACCACAGGCTTGAAAAGTCCGTTCTGCCTTCTTTGTCATCTTACCACTTTTCTTGCCTAGGATCTAATCATTCCCTCCTCTGCCTCTCTGCGTCTTAGAATGGAGTTTGTTAACTTAAAGCCTGGACCACTTGCTCTGTGATGAGAGCTTGGAAAGAGCCGGACCTGTTTCATTAGCATCCATGAGTCATTTAAACTCATCCCACCAATGCTGGGGCTTCATATGTACTTGCAGAATGAATGAATGCTATCCAGAAGACAGAGTCAGATCACCGGTTGACATGCAACTGGTTATCTGGCTCTTTGTTTGATATGCAACAACGATTTTGTGTGCCTACCCTTTGGTGGTGCCTTGCTCCTCACACTGTTCGCTGAACCCAGGGTAGACAAGGCACAAGAGGGAAGCTGAAAACTTGAGGAGCTGTAGGAACTGCAGATGTATGTACCCTCTCCGGGCAACAGCACAAGGGGTTTTCTCAGGTGGGACTTATACACTTGTACAGAGCAAAAGAGGCTCGTGGCTGAGTGGGTAAAATGTGATGCACATTCCTAGTGCCACAAGTGATCTCAGCTGTTATACAACCATGCAGAGTCATTGTTCAGAGAGCACGGGGTGAGAGGGCATGAGGGTGTGGGGCGAGAGAACCTCACTGGGGCCATCTTATTAATTTCCTCACATTCTCTGTTAATTTCCCTGCAGGTGGGTACCTTACTATGTATTGGGGTGTGTTGATGAAGGGAACTCATATAGTCTCTGCCCTTCAAAGATTTTAGTAGGGAAGACAGACTAGTAAGCAAGTGATCACTGTGTGTCCAACGGTATGAGATCTAATAGGAAAAGCTCTTATGACCTCTTGACTGTCTTACACAGAATCACAAGACATTCCAGAGGGCTCAGTTCTAGCTGATACTGCAATCTGAATTTTTGTCTCCAAGGCCCAGTTTTAGTTAAGAATTCACTGCCTTTGCCTGTTTCTTGCCCTACCTAGCTCTGTCCCGGGCCTTATTTGGCCTTGGGTGTGAGCCTTACTTGCCTCCAGGCATAATTTCAGTCCTATTTAGTGCCACCAGCATCAGTGGGTAACTATAGCAGTTGTCTAGACCTGTCTGTCTTGGAGAAGGAAATGGCAACCCACTTCAGTATTCTTGTCTGGAGAATTCCACGGACAGAGGAGCTTGGGGACTGCAGTCCATGAAGTCACAAAAGAGTTAGACATGACTGAGCACGCATGAGCACACAGACCTGTCTGTAAGTTAAAGCTGTAACTCTAAACCTGGAAAGCCAAGGAAGCAGGAGCAAACCTTCCCTTTCAGAAACGACCAGTCATTCTGTTGAAGGAACCTGCATGGATTTGCAGCCTCTCTTGCATCTTCTGGAACAGAAGGTGTGAGAGAGATCTAGGGTCCAATTAAAACTGTCCTAAATGGAGGCCAGGATTTCATAGGTCAATAAAAGTTGACCCAGAAATATTGCATCATTGTTCTTTTTTCTCAACTTTGGAAGAAAACCTATCAGTCTAAAAACAACAGTATAGCAGAAGATCTAGGTGTGTTTGGCAAACATCATAGAACATCGTTTCCCTAAATAAAATGTCACTCTTTAGAAACAGCTGAATTCTAGACACATCTAATGGTACTTTTTGGCATTAATAAGAAGTTTGGCCCTTAAGGAAAGGTTAATTTACTCAAGACAAAACCATAGCTATTCGACTTCCTATCACTCTCTCCAGAAAACCGTGCAGTCTGGGATCCTCCGGGCAGGTGTCATTTACATTTTTTATCTCCCTATCATCAATTCTGAGATTCCAGTGGTCATGTTCAGACATAACTTACCAGAAGAGTTATTTCATTCAGAAACATCTTAATTTTCAATGACACGTTGAATCTCCAAATCTGTGCCAAGGAGAATTCTCTATTTTGACATGTTCATTCTGGTTGAGTAAATTTAATGTTTAAGAAATCAATTCAAAAGTTAAAAATGATGTGTTCTTTTCATTGGATTTTTTCTGTCTGAGCCAGGAAGACTCTTTCTTTCATTACCCTTTCTGGCATATACAGACTTTAAATTTCTATTTTCAGTGTTTGTAAACTATAATGAAAGAAATGTGTCTTCTATGGAATCTGAGTTGGGAATGAAATTTCTGAGAACTTCAGGGATATTGGCAGGGATCTTCCCAAGAGGCAGAGCAGAAGGGTCTGAGAGCATTGCAAATACTTTTCTGGGGGGTGAGTTGCATGGTGGGAAGAGCCTCACTTGGGGAGCAGATGGATCTGTGTTTAGAACCTCATTCAGCTACTTACTGGAGAAGGAAGTGGCAAGCCACTCCAGTATCCTTGCCTGGAGAACTGCATAGACAGAGCAGCCTGGTGGGCTACAGTCTAGGAGGGTTGCAAAGAGTTGGACACGACTGAGTGATGGAACAGCAGCTACTTCCTTCTTATTGATTAACTTCTCCACTGAAAAGGGGGACTTATATGGTCTTGCTTATTGTGTGACGATTAGTATCTATGAAGGGTCTAGCACAGTGCCTGGCTCATCACAGATGGAGGGGATTGTTATTACTGTTTCCTATTGGCCAAGCAGTCTAGAATACATTTGCCCTAATTCATCTGGGGCTATTCTAATTTCTCTGTTGGGAATTGAAGTACCCCAAACAGATCCATCATTTAAGTAAGTGCTTACACAAAGCAGCCTGGTTCATAGCCCTGGGTCACTGTGTGAAATGTACTTTCCACTTGAAATATCAACTGCTATGTAGAGTTCTAAACAGTGGAGAGGAAAATAAAACCTACTTAGAAGGTAAAATCTTACAGGTAACAAAATACTTCAGAGGGGGGAAAAAAGACTGGAGCTAAAAATCAGAGAAGTACTCTTTTTTGTTCAGTAAATATGTAATTATATAACATGTGCTGGATTCTGTGGGGGATATGTGGCTAGTAGATTTAAAAGTTATAGTTACTATAAATATTTTTTATTTTCTTCTTTATACTGCTTCAGCTACTGCTGGTGAGTTGCTTCAGTCGTGCCTGCCTCTTTGTGACTGTAGCCTGCCACGCTCCTCGGTCCGTTTGATTCTCCATGCAAGAATAATGGAGTGGATTGTTGCTTCCTTCAGGGGATCTTCCTGACCCAGGGATCAAATCTGCAACTCTTATATGTTCTGCATTAGCAGGCATGTTTTTTACCACTAGCCTCACCTCTATAATTGAACTCAATTTAGAAGTCCTCATTCCTTCTCAGTAGCTAGAAGGTAGTATGATGTTTAAATTTTAGAACCAGCTCAATGTCCTAAAGCTAACTGAGTCACTTCTGCTTTGCTCAGTCACCTGTAATTCACTCAGTTTGTATACAAAGGAGCCCTGGGGGCCGTTTATCTACATTCCTGAGCAAGAACTCATTCTCAGAGATACAGCTGAAACCCTGCTCCACGTCATCATTGAGTGAAGACCTCTGCCCTTATCCTCATGCTGTAGAACTGTCTCTGGATGGGGCCAAGAAGACTTCCAACATGGCTAATGCATATTCAGACTCTATTCTTGCTGGCCCAGAGAGCTAGGTGTGAGGCTATTCAATCTGCAGTTTGGAAGGTCCAAGCACCATTTTGAGTCTGGTATTTAAGAGATATTTGATGCCACTAATAAAAGTGAAGAGAGACATTAATGGATTTGAGATGTCCATCGGCCATTTAGGTAAAAATGCCGGCTAGCCTTCTAAAATGTGGGCCTGGAACTCCAGAGAAAAACTAAAAGTGAGGGATGAACATTTGAAAAGACTCTGTTCAGTGATGGTACCTAAAGCCAGGGAACCAGGAGAGATCATCAAGGAAGTGTCAGAGGATGGAGGGGTGGGGGGATGTTCTTCCAGACTTCTTATTAGAGGAACTTGTCTCTGCCTGTAGGTCCACACACCCCAAGTTTAGCATGCCATGCTTATCAAGAGGACTCGGTAGGACGGCTATGCTGGGATTTTCTGCATTGTCTTCTTCTTGATGAAATGGTTTCCTGGAGTTCTGGTAAATTATTTCCATTCTGGCCTACTCATGTGTGACGTTCTTCTCCATAGGAAGCAGAAGGGTTTCACAGTGACCTGGGAACCTGAGTGAGCATGGTGCCTGGGCAGTGTTGTGTCAATGGAGCCTGGAAGCAAATATAAATCTTGTTTATCATGACGCATCTGAGTCAGTCATTGATGAGCCAGTTCAGGCTCAACATCCGAGTGTGTACAAGACAAGATGGTAGAAAAAGAGCAAATGGTAAGTCCAAGAGGGCTGTTAAGTATGGAAACTGATAAGTAGTTAAGAGGTGAATGATGGGGAGGAGGGTTATAATGTGAGCTCTGTGAGGTGGTCCTTTCTCTGGCTGATTGCCTGGACTCACTTTACTTACATAAGTCCTGGTCTAACCCTTGATCCAATCCCCTAATTCCTTAACTCCTCCAAATCTAGGTTTCTTACAGGGAGGAAGATCATGAAACTTTGGTCATTTGCGACTTTTTGACCCTTAATTTTCAGGTCGTCCTGGCATTTACTACCTGCCAGTTTAGGCTTTAACTTTGGTCTGTTCTACCTCTTCCCTGACCATCTTTGATCCCTGCTTGGTTTCATTTGTTGGATTCCCATTGTCAAATGCCTTGCCTAGGACTAATTTCTGTTTCTGGGACTTTCTTTGGGATGACTTTCCTAGCACTGTGGGTACATCTTGTCTTCTGGTGCTTGTTGAGTGAATTTACACTCAATCTTCTTAATATCTAAAGGTCCTGTTGGTTCAGTGCACCAGTCTTTTCAGAAAACTAGCGTGTGTTGCAATTATCTCTCAAACAGTTTTCAATGTAGACTTCTAATTCTTATTTTGCAGACCACAAGAATAGGCTCAGAGGGATTCAGACATCTGCTGAAGGTCACATAACTAGGAAGTGCATAGACAGGCACTAGGATTGACGGTCAGATTGGTTTGATTTCAAAGTTCAATCTCTTTCCGTAAGTACAGATCGCTTCCAATGAGGAAGTGAGAAAGGTGACTAAGACTGTGTTCAGGAAGAGTAGGCAAGGAGTTTCAGATCTTTCTGGTGGTACAGTGTGTGAGTAATTAACCTCAAGATGGGTAGACTTGCTCATGAATGGGGCAGAGAGAAAGGTCATATGTGTGAAGGATGTTGAGGGATTTTTCATTCAAAGTTTCAGAGGAGTTGTCTGCCTGATACTCATCATAAGGGACTAATTCCACTCTTCTAGACTTAAAACCAAGACAAAATGTAGTGCTTCCTTTAGAAATGGGTACTACGAAAGATTCTGTACTGGAAAGGTGATTGACAAATTCACCTGGCCCCTGACAGGATCATGTTATTTCCAGGATGTCAAGACACATATGCTATGTATCTTTGTGGCAAATTTGCCCACCCGATTGTGCCAGTCATCTTGACCACAACCTCCAGGAAGTATGAACTGAACATTTGTGAGAAAAGCACAAATGTCGCCTTTCTGGTTAGCTATGAATAGAAGTGCCTCCTCTTGCTAGTTTTTCCTGATGTAAAGCATCTTTGTCCAAACTGTAGCTTTCCCTCCCGCCCCAAGTATATGCAGAATAGCTAACATTCTTCCTTTTCCTTTTAGAAGGCGGATTAGTACCACCTGTCTCAGCTAACATTCATGGGATTCAGCAGGAAAAACAGTATTAGGAGAGGAAAGCTCCTTTGAATGCAGTATTTTAGGATTATTTCTTTGGTTGCTAAACTGCTACCTTTGTATTCAAAGGTGATGAGACATTTTCTGGCTGAGAGACAGGCATCTCAGAAAGGTGTCAAGTTAAAAGAGGGCTGATGAAAAGATCGGAGCCAAAGCCTTTGCAGGAGGGTGAGCGATTGATTGCAGGCGCTGCTTACATTTTCTTCTCACTGTTACAGTTGAGGGAAGGATTGTGGTCATCACCTTGCTGCCCCATCCCACCCCTTCTTCTATGGAAGGTATTAACCTGAGCTCTCATCCCAACTGGATCTCTGCCATGGAGGCTTCTCAATGGCCTTCTCTGTATAGGCAAGTGGAGGATGCCTGGCGGTTCAAAGGTCTGTCTCTTAGCAAGGAGTCCTGAAATTTGGCATCCAACAGGATGGCCTCATGGGCCAGGCATTTAACCTTTCACTGTCTGCTTTCCCTCTTTTCTAACATGGAGATAATGGAAATCTCTTGCAGAAGCATTGGGAAGATTAATGAGTTAATGTTTTCTGAAGTGCTTTGAGATTCTCAGATGAAAGGTGCTACATAATAATTATAATAACACTTTGTTCCAACATAGTGCCTTTCTTCCAGGGAGCTCAAACTGCTTTACAAAAATTATTTCATTAATCCTCACAGCATCCCACTATGGCAGGTAGCAATTATCATCCCCCTTTTTCATATCAGGAACCTGGGGCACAGAGAAATAAGTGAATCTGGCCAAGGTCACACAGTAGGTTACTGGTAGAATCATCAGCTGAGTTCAGGTCTGATTCATTCATTCACTCATTTGCTCATTCATCAGATATTTACCCACAACTGATGCCAGATGAGGGTGGCATGATGCAAAGTGCAATAAAAATATATTCTTTGCAATTGAAAGGATCGGGTTAGTCCACTTGGACAAGCAGCTAAATACTTACAATAAAATATAGGAAGCATATCATATGATGCAGTAATATAAACAAGCGTACATCCAGAGTAAGCACTACAAAAGAAACAAATGACTGGCTTTATCAAAGAGATGTTATATGAGTGAGTTTTGAGTGATGAGTTTATCAGTAGAGAAAATGAAGTTGAGGAAACATATCTTAGATGAGAAAATGAAAGAGCATGATAAAACTGGGGAGGGAGACCCACTTGGTATGATGGGAACAAAGGTTGTTTTGGATAGAGGAGAAGACTAAGAAGTATGGTTTATGCACGAGGCAGTTAAGAAGCTTCAGAGGCTGTTCAAGTAGAAGAAACGAAGTCAGCTTCATATTTAGAAGGTAGCTCTGATGACTGACTATAAGATGGTTTGGAATGCGAAATGGGTCTGAGTCCAGAGACCAGGGAAACAGGTCTCTGACTCAAAGTCCAGATCAATTACTAGGTCATTCTTCATGATTTTATAAACTAGAGCTCCAGTGTTCTTTTGAAATTCTGAATGTGGTAATTCTAAAAAAGAGCTATAACAATGCTCTTACATGGCTAGGATGTTTTCTCATTTCAAGAAGCAGGCAAATGTCTTAAAAAAAAAATCCAAATCATCTAGAATGCAGCTTTTCAATGATGATGCAGTAAGCAACTGTCATTCTTCGGCTCTGAAATCCATCAGGCAAAATGGTGAAGTCTACATCAATTACTCATTATAATAGAAAGAAAGCCTTTGTTATATTATTTGTTAAGTATCTCTCCAAATTAGATACAAGAGAATGATCTTCAATGCAGAAAAGTGTTCATTTTTGTTTCACATGATAAATTATTCTTTGATTGGACATATTTATTTTTAATTTTTACCCGTCATTATAAATATACAGTCAATTTTAAGAACAGTTTCCTGATCACTTGTATTTTTTTTTTGTCAAAATCTCTTTTAAGTGTCTAACAATGAAAATATTAAAACCACTTGGCCTTTTTTAGAGATTGCAAATGTTTTCCAGGTGTGTATAGAGGTAGACCCATCGGCCACTTGTAAGATGGAAGAGGAAGGTCCATTTGATAACACAGCTACCCTCCACCACTACTCATGGATAGTAGTGAGCTGGAAAAAGTCAAAACTCAAATTATTCTACAGAATTAAAGTCCTGACATGTTGTTGGTTAAACTATTCTGTGGCTTGGAACATACAATAAATTCTTCTTGAGTAGCATGCAATTAGCTCATTTAGAATTAATAGATATTTTTGAGTGACACTTGTTTCATAGTGAAGACATCATATTTGTCCTTAAGTTTAATGTGTATGTAGTTAGAATAGGCAAAGTTATGCTGCAATCGCAAACATTCCTAAGTATCAGTGACCTTTACACAAAGGTTTAATTTTGCCTCATGCAAAGTTCTTTGCAGTTCTAAATGACTCTCCAGATGTTATCTTCCATGTGATAGCTCTGAATTCTACCTTCCCATCAATATATCCTTCAATGATCTCCAGAGAAGAGCAAGAGAGAATTCCAGGACTGACAATGAAACACTTTCACTGAGAAGTTACACTCTTCACCTCCCCTCACATGTCATTGCCCAAAGCAAGTCACACTGTCACGCCTGATTCCAAGAGGACAGGGAATTATCCTTCTTCCACGTTCCCCAAAGACGGGAACTAAATATCAGTGAATAACATAACATTTGCCTCAGGCTTTTTTGATGATCTTTGAAAGGTAATATTTTGTTCTTTGAAAAAAAATTGCACACTTCCATTTAATGATCTTGATACTTGAAAATCAAGCAGCCTATTATTTGCGTTATTGCTGGAACCCTTCTGATATTATTAATTTCATTGCCTAAATATAATCTATGATAGACAACTGTTTGTTGGTTAATATCTCTCAATTGATGGTAACATTTTTCAGTGTAGGGACTAGGGCTGCATTCCTAATTTTCGGCATTCCCACACTGTGGAATCGCTTCCCTGGTGGCTCAGTGGGAAAGGATTGGCCTGCCAATGCAGGAGACCCAGGTTTGATCCCTGGTTGGGGAGTAGTCTCTGGATAACAAAATAGCAGCCCACTCTAGTATTCTTGCCTGGGAAATCCCACGGACAGAGGAGCCTGGTGGGCTACAGTCCATAAGGTTGCAAAGAGTTGGGTACGACTTAGTGACTAAACAACAATAATCTAGAAGAGTGACTGGCACAGATCAGGCACCAAACATTGTACCATGTACCATTCTGATACATTGTGACATGAACAATTTGTATTTCATATACTCCTGGAAGAAGGCAGAGACCGGCAAGTTGAGTTTATTTTTCTTTACGGAGAAAAAAATTTTATTTTGTCATAGTAGGAAGTAGTAAGGAGAAGGGGACGATCGAGGATGAGATGGCTGGATGGCATCATGGACTCGATGGACGTGAGTCTGAGTGAACTCCGAGAGATGGTGATGAACAGGGAGGCCTGGCGTGCTGTGATTCATGGGGTCACAAAGAGTCAGACATGACTGAGCGACTGAACTGAACTGAGAAAGTAGTAAACAAATTTCTATAGTTGAACTTCTGGTGTATTTTTCTAATTATACATTAGAAAAGCTGAAATATCCAAGAAAACAAAATGACTTTCTGAAAACATTTTTATGTTTCTGCTGAAGTGTAGTGGAGTTCATTGGTGCTTGATAGAGTGAAAAAGTGTCATGGAGAGTCTACTTGTAAATGAACTTGGGTAGTAAGCTAAAGGAAATCTTACAGGTCTTGTAGAGAAACTCATTCTAATTCATTGTAATTTAGGAACCATTAATGAAACTTTCTTTCAGTATGGGTTTTCTGTGTTTAAATTTACCTTTATGTATCCTAAACCCATGGAAATGCTTATGGTGTAATAAAATTCTTAAGGTGTAATAAAAAGGCCTAGCCTACTTATTTTCTGCTTGAATTTTATTCACATAATTCTAATAACTCCTTCTAGTATATTTAAAAGAATCTCTCTTCCTCACCGGCAAGCATCCCACCCCACACTAGCTACAACCTGTACTTGGGTTTATATTCTTCCCTCACATGCCAGTTACCCCTTCCCACGAGTCTGGTTGCCCCCTGATGTCTCAGAGATTTTGACACAGAGGTATTAAACCCCACGTCTATGTGATACTGGTTAGGTTCTTTACAGCACAAATAAAAGAATTTGTTTCTACTATGTTAGTACCTACACCAGAACCTCAACATCCTTAGTTCTTTGAATCTACCTTATATTTCAGTGTCTCTGGTGAAGGTGACATCACTCAGTCGTGTCCGGCTCTTTGGGACTCCGTGGACTGTAACCTACTAGGCTTCTCCATCCATGGGATTCTCCAGGCAAGAATACTGGAGTGGATTGCCATTTCTTTCTCCAGGGGATCTTCCGAACCCAGGGAACGAACCCGGGTCTCCCGCATCGAAGGTAAACGCTTTCACCTCTGAGCCACCAGGGGAGCCCTCAAGTATCTGGGGCACCAAGGAATTTTCCTCTTTTAGTTTTCCTCCTGGAACCTGAAGAGAGGTAAGGAATCATGGAAGGATTTGGAAAACGAGTAGAAACCACCTTTTATTGAGTCAGCACAAAAGGTAGCGTGATGAAACCAAATATTCCAGGATGGGATATGTAAGGTCTTTCCAGCTCCATGTGTGCATTCCATTGTGGTACTTCAGCTCAGGACAGTCTCTGGGGAATTCTACGGGATGTGGGGAAAGCACAATGACCCTAAAATGCAAACCATTGTTTCAGAGCGTGCACTTATTTAAAATTTCTTGTCAAAATAACTAGATAACTAAGAGTGACCAAGATCATGGGCATGGAAGAACAAGTTGAGGTGGAGAAGGGAGAGAGAGTGATTTCAAGAAGTTATAGGGAGACAAGAGAGGCTACCTGAGACTGACAGGTTATCAGATGCTGCCCAAGGGCACCCTGTTTTACTAACAGCTTTGGCCATGTCTCAACTCTCTGGGTGGAAATGGGAAAGCATGGAGTCATAGGGTAAAAGGTCAGGGCTTTTAAATTGCTTCACTATTTTTTTAAAAAAGACACGTTTGTCTGTTTTTTCAAATTACTGTCTATTGGAAACATGGTTTCTGAGTGAAGAACTTCTGGAGTTTGTTTAATAAGCAAACTTGTATTTTATGATGTGTGATATTTTATCATCATGCTCATATTTTATGTTTTGCCATTTCTCCTCTCTGTACTATTTCATATGTTCTGATTATTGATATTGTTCAGGTATACTAGTCATTTTTAACAGCCATCTATAATATGTTGTATTTAGTTAAGTTATAACATTTGAGTTGGCTTGTATCTAATTTTAGAGTCGGTGATATTTCTGATTTAAGACTTATAAATTTACATAATATAAGATGTTTACGTTGGTGTCTTAATTAGATTCTGGCTAAAGGTTGCCCTCTTTTTCTTCCTTTTAATTCCCAAACTTTGAGATTTCTGACTCCCAGTGCTCATCTCCAAAACTATCAATCCCAAGAAGGTGATTTTCATGTAATAATTTTCTGCTCGTACTTTTAACCTCTTTTGGTGCGCTTCTATTATTTCTTTGTCCTTACTGGTGGTTACACAAGCTCCCAGTTTAATATCATTTGCACATTTCATTAATATGTGGCTTACTCCCTCTTCGAGATCCTTAATAAAGATGTTAAATTAGATTGTATCTGACATTGACCCCTGGGGCACCAAAATGCTTTAACCATATCCCGTTTTCCTGTCGCAGTTTATAGAGTTCTTGCGGAATGCATGAGGCACAGCTTCAACCTGGGATAAATCTTCAATTTTAACTCTAAAGCAGAAGTCAAGTCATGTGGTTTGGGATAACTTGACATTGCCAGAACATACTTGTAGTTGCTAGGAAGTCATATTTTAGCAATTAAGTACAGGTTTGCCAGAATTATATGTCAGATTGCCAATCTGCTGACAATTACAAGAGATAGTCACTCTATCCTGTTTAATGCTTTTCAGTCAAACTGAGAAAGGTCTTGCTTTTCAAAATGAAACTCGGCTTTTTTATTTCAAAGCTAGCAATCACCTTTCACCAGCTTTTAAACAGCATGCCTCTTCTGTGTTTCAAAGCAGATTTATGAAAGAAATGGTCATACCAATATGCCAACATAGATGGGCTTCAGGGAAACGTTATCGGATGCCCCACTGAGAATCCGGCCGTGAAATCAACTTTCAAATTTCAAGAATTTAAAAAGAGTTATTTTTCTAAATTGGAAACATTTATTTTTTAATGTAGAAGGCATAATACCATATGATGTTCTTGGCACAACATTTAACTCTCTCATCCCATTTGGTTTAATCAAAGAAATCTATGTATTTGTATCAGATGCAAAATTTCTTCAAATAAGTTTGGAATAGTATCTGAAGAAGCAGGTTGCATTATCAAGTAACCCAACATTCCTACAAAATGAAATTGACTATGTTAAATGGAACATATTCTTTCATTGTATCACTATAAATCCCTCTGTGCTCTGCTTACTCACTCAGTCATACCGTAACCCACCAGGCTTCTCAGTCCAAGGGGATTCTCCAGGCAGGAATACTGGAGTGGGCTGCCATGCCCTTCTCTAGCAGATCTTCCCAACTCAGGAATCGAATCCATGTCTCCTGCATTGTAGGAGGATTCTTTACCTTCTGACACACCAGGGAAGCCCAAGAATACTGGAGTTGGGTTGCCTATCCCTTCTCCAGGGGATCTTTCCCACCCAGGAATCCAACCAGGGTTGGATTGCAGGCAGATTCTTTACCAGCTGAGCTACCAGGGAAGCCTTTAAAGTCCTCTAAATCCCTCCAAATGACCAAATATTTTAAAAGTTCCATGTTAGTTCAATCTCAAGGACTTCTTTTACTATACCTTAAAGTAAGTTTCCATAGTTTTCAAAGGTTTTTTGATGTCCTGTTGGGGGACATATTGTATTAGCCCGCTTGGGCTGCCATGACAAAATACCATAGACCAGGGGGTTTGAATAACAGAACTTCATTTGTCAGTTCTGGAGGCTGGAAATTCAAAAAGTCTGAGGTGTCAGGCAATTTGGTTCCTCAATAAGGATTCACCCTCTGACTTACACATGGTTGCCTTCTCATTGTGTTCTCACATGGAGGAGAGAGAAGGCAAGTCCTCTGGACTCTCTTCTTATAAGGATATTTATCTCA
This sequence comes from Madoqua kirkii, assembly GCA_006408675.1. Taxonomy (NCBI): domain Eukaryota; kingdom Metazoa; phylum Chordata; class Mammalia; order Artiodactyla; family Bovidae; genus Madoqua; species Madoqua kirkii. The sequence continues at coordinate 17,258 of SJYC01117616.1, forward strand.
TCAGGGGATCTTACCCTCATGGCTTCATCTAAACCAATACCTTCCCAAATGTTCCATTTTCCAAAACCACACATGTGGGTTTAGGACTTCAACAGATGAATTTTTGCATGTGGAGATGCTATCTATAGTATAAGTTAAGATGACCGTTCAGATTCAAGCAAAGACACTGACGACAAGAACAAATATAACCAGACCTTGAAACCTGTCTTGTAAATACAATTTTTTGTGTGTGTCTGTAAGCCTAACCCAAGGTTGGTTTTAGCATCAGTCAACAGAAGGGTGCTTTGTTCTATGAGGTAGTGACGAGAATATACACCAGTCTTATGGGGATTCAGACTTCTTTCAGATGTGTGATGAGTCAGCTCGTCTCAGGAAACACAGTTTTCACCCAACTAGCTCCTTGCATCTGGGAACGTGAATTTCAGGACATCCAAGAGAAGTTCTCTTGTCCCCTGCTTATTCTTTACCCCAGCCCATCCCATGAGGAATCATTTTTCTCACCTTCTTTAAGAAATGGACAATGATTCAGGCAGTTTAGCCAACAAAACAAAACAGAATAATTGATTTGTGTGGTGGAATATTTAGATCACTGCTGCTTTGTTGCTTGGGTTTTGGTGGTAGAATTTAGATGGTCCTCTCAATTCCTGGCTTCTATTTTGGGTGAATGATTGGATATAAGAGCATTAAGTTGCACTGTTCTGAGTCATCTGTAAGAGGAATTAGAAACACGAGATGATGTGTAGTTTGATGCTAAATTATGCAAAGCAGAGGGACTCAATCAATGCAACTGGAGTTTATGTTCCCCAGGAGCTTTCCTTTGGCTCCTGTTCCTCTTCTATACTCTTTGCTGGCTTCCAAATCCCTTGACTTCTATATTTTTTTATACAGCTTCCTCCTAAACAATCCCACCTGAAGACCCAAAATGACAAGAGTACCCAAAGCTGATGGTAGGTTTTCTCTTTCACTCTGTGCTGTGAGGTGTGTCTTACTATAATTGCTGGGGATAATTAAGGTGAAGAACCTGCCCACCAATGCAGGAGATGGTTCATTCCCAGGGTCAGGAAGATCCCTGGAGAAGGAAATGTCAACCCATTCCAGTATTATCGCCTGGAAAATCCCATTGACAGAGGAGCCTAGTGAACTATGGTCCATAGGTTTGCAAAGAGTTGGACATGACTGAAGTGACCTAATACTCATTCACAGCATAAGCAAATCTGTCTGTCATTGACTAGGTTTGTTCCCTCAAATTTATATGTTGAAATCCTAATCCCAATGATATTTGGAGGTAAGGCATTTAAGAGATAATCAGGGTTAGATTAGATCATGAAGGTGGGGTCTTCATGATGAGATTAATGCCTTTCTAAAAAGAGATCTCTCTCCCTGCCATTTGAGGAAACTACATGAAGGGAGCCTTCTGCAAGCCAGGAGAAAGTTCCTCAACAGAACCTGACTGTGCTGGAACCCTGATCTTGGATTCCCAAGCATCTAGAATTGTGAGACATAAGCATTGCTTGTTTAAGCCACTCAGTCTATTGTTGGTGGTGTTTAGTTGCTAGTTTGTGCCTGACTTTTTGCGACCCCATGGAAAGTAGCCCACCTGGCTCCTCTGCCCATGAGATTTCCCAGACAAGGATACTGGAGTAGGTTTCCATGTCCTACTCCAAGGGAGCTTCCCAACCCAACATCAAACATGCATCTCCTACATTGCAGACAGATTCTTTACCACCAAGCCACCATGGAGGTCCCCATCCAGACTATAGTGTCTTGTAACAGCCCAAACTGACTAAGACACTGTGAGTCTCTAGGTGTGACTGTAAGTTCCAACTTCTGCCTACATCCGAATCATTAGCCAATTAATTTCAAGCACTTTTGATCAAGTTTATAATACAAAATGGAAGTTACTGGTTGTTCTACAACCACAGCTCAGTAGTAAAGAATCCATCTACCAAGCAGGGGACATGGGTTCAATCCCTGTGGGTCAAGAAGATGACCTGGAGAGGGAAATGGCAACCCACTCCAGTATTCTTGCCTGGAGAATCCCAGGGACGGAGGAGCCTGGTGAGCTGCCCTCCATGAGGTCACAAGAGCTGAACAGGGGTAAGTGACCAAACAACAACCACAGCCATTGCAGAGGTTGTGCTACTTGGCTGCTCTTTGCAATAGTTCAACCTTGATAAAATGAGATATCGCTCCTGTGACATCTCCATTCTTCCTTCTTGAGAGGAGAAATGCTAGGTCCAAATATTTCCTTCTCATTCCTTGAAGTGAATAGACTCTACATATTGAAACTACAGAATGATCTCTGTTCATTTCCAAGGCAAATCATTCAATATCATGGTAATCCAAGTCTATGCCTCAACCAGTAATGCTGAAGAAGCTGAAGTTGAACAGTTCTATGAAGACCTACAAGACCTTTTAGAACTAACACCCTCAAAAGATATCTTTTTCATTATAGGGGCCTGGAATGCAAAAGTAGGAAGTCAAGAAACACCTGGGGTAACAGGCAAATTTGGCTCTGGAGTACAGAATGAAGCAGGGCAAAGGCTAACAGAGTTTTGCCAGGAGAACCGCACTGGTCATAGCAAACACCCTCTTCCAACAACACCAGAGAAGACTCTACACATGGACATCATCAGATGGTCAACACTGAAATCAGACTGATTATATTCTTTGCAGCCAAAGTTGGAGAAGCTCTATACAGTCAGCAAAAACAAGACTGAGAGCTTATTGTGGCTCAGATCATGAACTCCTTATTGCCAAATTCAGACTTAAATTGAAGAAAGTAGGGAAAACCACTAGACCATTCAGGTATGACCTAAATCAGATCCCTTATGATTATACAGTGGAAGTGAGAAATAGATTTAAGGGACTAGATCTGATAGAGTGCATGATGAACTATGGATGGAGGTTTGTGACATTGTACAGGAGACAGGGATCAAGACCATCCCCATGGAAAAGAAATGCAAAAAAGCAAAATGGCTGTCTGAGGAGTCATGAATTTTGGTTTATCATTGCATATATATATATATATATATATATATATATATATTCCTAAACAACTTATTGTTTAGAGTTATACTTTCACAATTCTATATTAGTTGTATTATAATGTATATATTCTTTTGCAACTTGTTTTCTCTTTGCTCTAATTGTATTTTCCCATCTGTCAGCAGATGAATAGACAGATAAATAAGATGTGTGTGTATATATATGTGTGTGTATATATGTACATGTATGTACATGTATATACATGTATGTACACACACACAATGGAATATTATTCAGCCATAAAAAGAAAGAAACAATGCCATTTGCAACAATTTGTATAGGCCTAGAAATTGTCATACTGAGTAAAGAAAGTCAAATAGAGAAAGACAAATACCATATAACTTATATGTGGATTCCAAAAAATGATGGAAAAGAACGTACTTACAAAACAGAAACAGACTTAGAGACATAGAAAAAAGGCGTATGGTTACCAAAGGGGAAAGTGCTGTCTTGCTATACTGTTGGTACTGAAGAACATGCATTGACCCTTCAGAAAGTATTGTGACTTGAATAGTTTAAATCTGAAAGAGCTGTAAATATAGTGGCACTGTAACTATCATGTTCAGTACAGTAGGAAGCTTGACTTGGCTTATGAAGCCATTGTGGACAGTAGTTTTGGTAGAATCATCCTGAGTATCTAGCACAATGCCCAGTTCAGCACAAACCCTTATAAATGCTTACTGAGTGAATTCAAGTTAGATATTCACTGATGGAGATGGGAGATAGAAACCATATCAAATTTCCAAGAGACAGACTTTGTCATGATTTTCAAAGTTGGTGTCTAGAGCAGAAGTGTCTTGTTTCATATTTTTCAATGCCCGAGAAAGAAAAGCAAAAATTCAACACAACCCTAAGGAAGGTTTTTTTTTTCCCCTTTCCCTGTAGAAAGCAGCTGTCAGTTTAACTTATCCCAAAATACTGTCAGTGATGAGCATGACTGAAAATGCGTTTTATCTGTAATTAGAGAGATTACATTAAACACTATTATTTGCAGACACACATTGAATTAACCCTAATCGAGGCTAGCAAATAGTAGAGCCTGCCTATTTTTCACCTCCAAATTTTTAGAAAATTGTGACAGTTGACACACGAGGGACAATGCTGACAAGATTTCTTTCCATCAAATGCCAGACAGTAATTGTAATTGCCTTTAAACATTTTTAAAGCAGTTTCGTTAGTAAATCAGAAGTTGTCACAAATCATGCTGATAGTTTCTAAACATGGAGGTTGTTGACTGGCATTCCAATGTGAGTTTAATGAATTGATTTTCTAAGGAATTTAACTTTGCATCTGTTTTCAGGTGTAATTAATTCACTCTGATTAATGTGATTAGCATAGATATCAGTGGATTACACAGGATGCCCTCTATTTATTCACTTATTTTTAATCTGCCACACTGTCCATTGGGAAATTATATAAGTGGTTTTTTGGGGAAACATCTTGCTCATGGCTCTGATCACATCGGATTTCTGCAAAGCAGAATCCTGGTAAGAATTCATTGATTATTCACAGGCTGTGCAGCAATGTACTTTTGTTTGAGGGACCTATTAAAGTTTACACAGTCCCGGGCTTTAAAGAGTTTATAATCCAGAGGGGAAGATGAGACAAACATTCCGATGCAAGTCACTCACAAAGAATGACTGCCCTCAGAGTCTTGGTTTTTTGAGCGTCTCTTCCCTGTTCTCCTTAAGGAATGCTTGTGTGTGAGCTCAGTTGTGTTCAACTCACACACACTTGTGTGTGAGCTCAGTTGCTCAGTTGTGTTCGACTCTTCACGACCCCATGGACTGTAGCTTGCCAGGCTCCTTGGGTCTGTGGGATCATCCCAGCAAGAATACTGGAGTGGGTTGCCATTTCCTCCTTCAACGGATCTTTCTGACCCAGGGATCAAATCCATGTCTCCTGAATCTCCTGCATTGGTAAGCAGATTCTTAACCACTGAGCCACTTAGGAAGCAATGCTATTATTTAAGGTACGTCGAAGGTTATTCTCTTCTCCAGTGCTTCCCACTATCCTGGGCACTCTTATTTGTGGCTTCAACCACCACTCCCAAATCTATATCTCTACTCTGTCCTTGCAGATGCCTCCAGGTATCTTCGCCTGGATAACCCATGAGTACTCCAAATTTAACCTACAAAACCCAAATCTGCATCCAAATGTTTCCCTCCTGTCTTCCCAATTTCCGTAAATGGCTCCTCCATCCACCCAATCAGCCAAGCCATGCTATTACTGCAAGTCTCTGGACAGAAAAAAATCATTATTTCCCATAGTTCTCCAAATTTAACATTCATTGGAATCATCTGGAAAGCTAATTAAAGCACAGTTTCCTGAGACTCATGCCCAGAAATTCTAATTCAACGGTCTGGAATGGGATCTCTGAATTTGCAATTCTAACAAGCTCACAGGTGACAGCATGGCTGTTGGGCCAGGGTCCACAGTTTGAGAACCACTGCCCTAGATAATGGAAAAAACATAGACATATTTCTGTGAGCCATCAAATCCCTACTCGGTGAGCAATCATTGCCAAAGAATGAAGGCCCAGGAAGTAAATCTCTGGAGAAACAATCTCTGCATCAACCAGAGACAGGATGAATTAATGAAATGGCATGGGATTTAATTATTCCTTCATTCATCAACCGTGTTTTGAGTGCCTGCTCTCTGCTCGGCACAGTACAAGGCACTGAGCTATACAATGCTGGATAAATACATGACATAATCCAAGTTTTAACAAGTGAACTCAGGCAGTCTATTGAGACTGTAAAATGGGAATCATAATGCCATTGTGTAGGCTTTATGAGAGATACCAAATAGAGGACTCATAGTAAGTGTCTAGTTCAGTGTCTGGAGCATTGATTCTCAATAATGATAATGAATAATTGGTAACTAGAAGATATTAAGAAGAGGTGGCAAGAATACACCAAGAATACTTTGGCAAGAAGAACAAAAGTTCTTCTTTTTTACAGAACTGTACAAAGAAGACCTTCACAACCAAGATGATCACGATGGTGTGATCACTCACCTAGAGCCAGACATCCTGGAATGTGAAGTCTAGTCGGCCTTAGAAAGCATCACTATGAACAAAGCTAGTGGAGGTGATGGAATTCCAGTGGAACTATTTCAAATCCTGAAAGATGATGCTGTGAAAATGCTGCACTCGATATGCCAGCAAATTTGGAACACTCAGCAGTGGCCACAGGACTGGAAAAGGTCAGTTTTCATTCCAATTCCAAAGAAAGGCAATGCCAAAGAATGCTCAAACTACCATACAGTTGCACTCATCTCACACAATAGTAAAGTAATGCTCAAAATTCTCCAAGCCAAGCTTCAGCAATACATGAACAGTGAACTTCCAGATGTTGAAGCTGGTTTTAGAAAAGGTAGAGGAACCAGAGATCAAATTACCAATATCTGCTGCTAGTGCTGCTGCTGCTGCTGCTAGGTCGCTTCAGTCCTGTCTGACTCTGTGAGAACCCAGAGATGGCAGCTCACCAGGCTCCCCCATCCCTGAGATTCTCCAGGCAATAACACTGGAGTGGGTTGCCATTTCCTTCTCCAATGCGTGAAAGTAAAGTCACTCAGTCGTGTCCACTGGATGATCGAAAAAGCAAGAGAGTTCCAGAAAAACATCTATTTCTGCTTTCCTGACTATGCCAGAGCTTTTGACTGTGTGGATCACAATAAACTGTGGAAAATTCTGAAAGAGATGGGAATACCAGACCACTTGACCTGCTTCTTGAGAAACCTGTATGCAGGTCAGGAAGCAACAGTTAGAACTGGACATGAAACAACAGACTGGTTCCAAATAGGAAAAGGAGTCTGTCAAGGCTGTATATTGTCATCCTGCTTATTTAACTTCTATGCAGAGTACATCATGAGAAAGGCTGGGCTGGCAGAAGCACAAACTGGAATCAAGATTGCTGGGAGAAATATCATCCACCTGACCTGCATCTTGAGAAACCTATATACAGGTCAGGAAGCAACTGGACAAGGAACAACAGACTGGTTCCAAATAGGAAAAGGAGTACGTCAAGGCTGTATATTGTCACCCTGCTTATTTAACTTATATGCAGAATACATCATGAGAAATACTGGACTGGAAGAAACACAAGCTGGAATCAAGATTGCTGGGAGAAATATCAATAACCTCAGATATGCAGATGACACCTCCCTTATGGCAGAAAGTGAAGAGGAACTTAAAAGCCTCTTGATGAAAGCAAAAGAGGAGAGTGCTTAAAGCTCAACATTCAGAAAACAAAGATCATGGCCTCTGGTCCAATCACTTCATAGGAAATAGAAGGGGAAACAATGTCAGACTTTATTTTAGGGGGCTGTAAAATCACTGCAGATGGTGACAGCAGCCATGAAATTAAAGGACACTTATCCCTTGGAAGGAAAGCTATGACCAACCTAGATAGCATATTCAAAAGCAGAGACATTACTTTACCAACAAAGGTCCGTCTAGTCAAGGCTATTGTTTTTCCAGTGGTCATGTATGGATGTGAGAGTTGGACTGTGAAGAAAACTGAGTGTTGAAGACCTGATTCTTTTGAACTGTGGTGTTGGAGAAGACTCTTGAGAGTTCCTTGGAGTGCAAAGAGGTCCAACAAGTCCATCCTAAAAGAGACCAGTCCTGGATGTTCGTTGGAAGGACTGATGCTAAAGCTGAAACTCCAGTACTTTGGCCACCTCATGGGAAGAGTTGACTCATTGGAAAAGAGCTTGATGCTGGGAGGGATTGGAGGCAGGAGGAGAAGGGGACGACAGAGGATGAGATGGCTGGATGGCATCACCGACTCGATGGACACAAGTTTAAGTGAACTCTGGGAGTTGGTGATGGACAGGGAAGCCTGGTGTGCTGTGATTCATGGGGTTCCAAAGAGTCAGACACGACTGAGTGACTGAACTGAACTAATCTGAACCAGGTCCTGGGGAAAGATTACCCAAAGCTCGTCTCTTAACTGGCATGTGGCCTGAGCACAGAATGAGCTAAGAAAAGAAGCAGCAGGGAGAAACATTCTACTTTAGTATAAACCACAACGGGCTTTCTACCTTCAAGTGGTGTTTGCCCACTTACCAGAACTAAGTAGAATATAATACACCATATTTTGCTCAGATCTGATGTTTATACTTCTTTAATGTTGGAAAACTTATTTATAATTATTATTTAGTATGTAATAATGGAATTATTCTGTGCTATGCTTGTAATATTCTATTTGATCTGCTTTTTAGAATGAATAGTGTTGCTACTACTCAAATGCCACTCTAGTCTTTGAGCTAAACTGCTTCTAAAGTTGTGTAAAAAATAATGTATCCAATACATTCCTTAGGTAACCAATAGGCACACATTAAAGAAAAATTCATAATTAAAAATAACTTTTCTCTTAGACTTTTATAGTTCGCAGACTACCTCATTTATATCTTCCCACTTGACATTAAAATTAAATACCACCAAAAAATTAATGAGAAGCATAGCCTTGATTTTGAATGTGTGCAGTAGTGGGCAGAACTCTCTGATGGAAATGATAAGAACAGAATTGTAGACACACAAATACACACTGCGTGTGCAGGTGAGTGCACACACCAACACTCACTGCACTCCCCTCCTTTGACAAGGAAATCCGTATTAAGGTCTTAGTCTCTGCATTTGTTCAGTGGGGTCTACCTTGTAGGATGTCCATGTCAATTATCTGTAAAAAATACAAGTCAAGTTGTGTCCCTCTCTTTGTACTGAAACTTTCTCTGTCTCTTTATGGCTTTCCATTGGTTTTTGAGCAAAAATCGTATCCTTATGATGACTTCAGGACTTGGCGTGATCTGGCCCTGTTACCCTCGTCACCTCATCCCTTCTTCCTTTCAGCCCCACTGGCTTTCTTTTAGAACCTTGAATTTACTTTTAACATTCTTTCTCAGGAAAGGACCTTTCAATCCCATGCTAGATCCCTGTTATCTCCAGGCTAAGTCCAGGCCCCCTGACATCCTGCTCTAGGTATGGGGCCCCCTCACACCTTGCATTAGTCTGGGGACCCCTGCCATTTCATACTAGATCAGGGACCCCTGACATATGCTTGAAGAGCCTCATGAATCCTCCTTCTCAGGCCTCTTCAGTTGTAAGTATCTTAATCCTTTATCTAATTGGGTGATGATAGATTAAGATTGGTCTTTCCACTAGACTGCCATCTCTATCAGTTCAGGGACACCGTACTCCAGAATTCAGTAAAGTACCTGACACAGAACGTTTCCAAGGGAAATAAAGGAAGAAAATGAGCTGATGTTGGTGATAACCAGCTTGAAACTGTAAAGCAACTGTTACACATAAAACATGAGCTTTCTGTGTGTGAGCTGATTAACTACAGACGCAAAAGTACAGATATTCAGTTTAAAACTATGCTTGCAAGTAGAGATTGACCCCTGGGCCACCTAGAAGTTTCTCCCAGGCAACATGTTAAACAATAACAAAGCATTTCTCCAAGATTTTGGAATTTGGTTATCATGTGTAATGTAAGTGCCTCACTGTTCATTCTATTACCAAGGAAACTCATCAACACAAGTGCCAGAAATAAAAGACATATTAATGAAAATGAAATTCAGATAATATGTTTATTTGCTATCAAAGAAGCCACCTTGCTTCCTTTTAAGCCAGAGTGCTTTTACCAACTCTGTATGTAACATTTAAAAATAATATTCATTTGCATTTTACATCTCAATAGCAGTTAACATCTGAAGGATTAGAGAGAAATTGTTCTAGCTGATAAATACTGAATTAAACTTAGAGAAACATTATTTTTATCTGATGACCTTTTTCATGGTGAGTCTGGCTAGGTTTTAGTATAAATCAAATTTTCAAATACGGTAGAGAGAAGTGAGAAGATATGACATTTTATCTCTGTAATAATTTTTGGATTTTCAAGACTTATTTAAAACTTATTTGGCATCAATCATTTTAAAACTCAGTCTTAAATTTTTCTTTAAAAATGAATTTTTAGCATGCCATATAATTCTAAGCGAGAATGAGATTTGTTTAAATTTATGGATGAAGGTTGATTTCATTAAGCCGAAGCTTTCTCATTGAAGGTTTTTATTATAAGTGTATCACAGTGGGAAATTGGATTAAAAAAATAATCTTTACCATCAAATCTATACACATATATGAATTTGGTTGTCAGCATTGCAAGACAATGGAAAAATAAAATGAAGCATTCTGAGCTAGAAACTTAGAGATATCACTCTTTGAGAATGAACACCTAAAGTTTACGGCTATTGTAAAGGAAAGTCATGAGTTTTACAGGCAAGACTATTTTTTTCTTAATAGGCAGTTAGTTGGTGCAACAAGTAGAAGAGCATGATTTCAGAGGTAAACAGAGAAGATAAAAAGGAAAGTGTCCATGTATTTTTTTCCTTTGTAAAGTTCAGATCATGCATCATTTCTAATGAGCTTGATAAAGCATAGCAAGGCAAATGTGCTGAAATTCATCATGTTTCCTGTTTCAAAAGTGACAGGCAACCTAAGGGAAAAAAGTCTTTATTTTGTAACAATAAAAAAGGAGTTGAGATAATCACATTTAAAACAATATCTAATCACATTTAAAGTCATCTTGTTATAGTGGGAATTTGTTTAATGCTGTAACCAAAACTTACTATTAGCACCTCTAAGCAAGCAATTTGATTTTTACATTAATCCAAATGTTAGAGAAAAAATTTCTGTAGAAACCTCTTCAAATTTTGAAAAGGGCTATACTTATAATGTGAGAAACCAGAGCCATGTTTGCAGTTGTTAGAAAGGTAACATGAACTTTCATGCTATGCTGTTAAATGGTGTGACACAAATATCTGAGTCTAAATGAAATCCACTCTGTAGAGAACCAATATTACTTATGTTAATTTCCTGAGACTGTTGCTGATTTCTAGAAGCAGTTCAACAAAGCACCATTTCCAAATAGGTGTTGTTTGGCTTCCACAATTCCCTTTGGCAATCAGTCATATTTCCTTGCGGTATGGACCTGTGCATCTTAGACCTCATACACAGAGAAGAAGAGCTAGGAGCTAACTGACTGTATGGGACGTAATCACATCTTTCATGCCTCAAGTCATGCCACCTTATCTGCCAGTAGGCCAGGGAGGATGGAACACGGCTTGATCATCGCAAGAAAAGCAAAGCTACTGTCGAAAAGAAATGCTAATTTGCACAGTCTCAAAACTCTGAACCACATCTGATTACAAAATATGCTGTTTTTTATAATGGCTGAAGAAGGCAATTTGTCTTTATTAAGAAGTTTAAAGATCATGTTTATTTAAAGTAATGAGCAAATCTCAGGAATGTTATTCAAGGGAAGCAACTTTTTTTGTTTGGAATATAAGAAGTATCTTTACACAAAATTTAAAATATAGAGGCACATTTCATTCAAATTAATTGCAGATAATGAAGACGCTAAATTTTCACACTGAGGTGCTGAGGCCCAAGAGCTTCAGGGTTAAGATGGAGACTGTTCTTTCTAGCTTTCTTTGCATGTTAGAACACATTATATTTGGTAGATTTAAGGGGGAGAAAGTCCTATGAGAATTATAATAATTGATTTTATATGGTATGAATGGATGCCTACTTGCAGAGCAAATTCTGTCATTATGTCCTTATCATTGGCCTTTTGTTCAATGGCATTATGCCCAATCTACTTGCCACTGAATAATTAATATGCCAAGGCATCTTTCAGGCAAACTTTGTTTCTTCCGTATTCAAGAAGGGCTTCCCTTGTCTCTGTCTTTGAGTTTTTTAACGAGAGAGAAAATGATAAATACAATTATTAAAATATATCTGGTCAACTCAAACTTATTCTATGTGATGAAATAAGTTTATCCATCTCACAAATTTATCCTTCTGCATTATCCTCCAAAGTAGTGCTACTTTAAGGACTATGACATTATTTTCTTCCCACTGCTCTTTCCGATAGAAGAAGTTGAGACTCCTTAGCGGGTTCTCTTTTCTACTCCTCCTGTTCTCTAGAATCTGTGCAGAGGATGAAGATGGCAATGCTTCTCTTAAGGATGGACTCATGGTCAAGAAGGACAGGTGTTCCCCAAAGAGACTGATCAGTGACATGCCATCCTTCTATAATGATCTGGGGACATTTTCCATTTTTGCAAATCTCCTGTCTGATCCCCAATTTTTTTTAACACTTGATTCAAAGGAAGACATTTGGGGGACTATAGTGCATATACTTAAATGAACTGTAGTTTTTGACATTTCTTCTTTTCCTTTTATCCCATTTTCTCCCCAGAGACCATTATGCCCTTTCTTTTAGGATAGGACACTTTTACATTTCAACCCATGGTTTCCACTTGGATTATTAAATCTTTCTTCTAAGGGTCTAAATAATTACTTCTACTTATTGATATTAGTGCTCATTGTGTTATCCTTTCTTCCCTTCCTACTTATCCTTCAGTGAATAAAGTCTGATAGTTTTATCTTTCACATTCTTAAAGAATCAGTGATTACAACCATTACTTTTTGTTAACTTTACCTGTCTTTTCAAAGGTTTCTCAATTACACAGAACTACAAAACCCCAGAGGTTTTTGCTATGAACTTCTAGGTCCTCACAGAAATTGAATTACAATGTACAGTTTAGAGTTTCAAAAAGAAGGGGGCAAAACAGTCTGTTTTCACTCTATTAAATAAGTCTAAGATTAGAATTAATTTTAACACACATGATAGGAGTTTAACACTCAATGACAGAAGAAAATCCACTGGGGAACACCATGAATGCTCTCCTGGAGTCAGTAGGCTGAAGGGAGTTAGTACTTTATACACATCTTTGTTGCTGGGGCTGGTTGACATGATTCACAGGTTCTCTACAATTTTGATGAAGACAAATCGGTACTTTTGCAGGGGCTGTGGGAGGCTTGGGGAGGTGTACTTGACAATGGTGCAATCCACTAAAGATGTATTATCTGGTCCTTCCCTATTTAATCACGGGCACTAGGCCATCCTTTGGTGTTTCTTTTGTTTTTGGTTAATGCTCTCCCTGCCAGATCTGCCAAAGGGTTATTGTCAGCCAGCCAAAGAAAGCTGGTGTTCCAGTAAGACTGTCACTGGTGGGGGCTTGCCCATGGCCCCTCAGCTGCCCTGTGAACTTCATCACTCTCTAGGTGTGGTGTGTATGGGGAACATATGACCCAGCAGTGGCCAGAGGGCATATTTCTTGAACTGCAAGTCTGAGGCCTTTGGGGTGAGGCTGGCAGGTTTTGGAACATCAGTTGGGATTTAGCTGGAAAGAAGCCTACACTGTCTGTGTGGCTTGTGCTGGCTAATCTCTGAATTGCTCTTGAGTGGCACCTTCAAGTGGTACCTTTTTCTGCTTCCATTCCTGCAGCAAAAATTCAAAAGCAAATCATCCTGAGTTTGGTCAGTCAAGTCACATGCAAGAGGAAAAGGATACCTATGTCCAAGCTCTAGTTCTGGCTCGAGGACTTGGGGAAAGGCCAAGTACTTGAGCTTCTACTAATTCTGCTAATGAAACTGATAATCTAGCAAAGTATCTTTGTTGTTTGTAAAGGCAAAATATATAGCTGTGATGCCCTGTCAAGAATGTGCCATTTCCAAGGCTAGACAATACACATCTTTCAAATGATCTTGAGAAGGCATGGGGGCCACTCAAAGTGTTATAAAATAAAAAGCAAGTAAACATATTTCCTGTTGTATTAAAAGTGACGTTAAGTGAAAGTTGCTCAGTTATGTCTGACTCTTTGTGACCCCATGGACCTGTACAGTTCATGCAATTCTCCAGGCCAGATTACTGGACTGGGTAGCCATTCCCTTCTCTAGGGGATCTTCTGAACCCAAGTCTCCCATGTTGCAGGCAGATTCTTTACCAGTCGAGCCACCAGAGAAACCCAAGTATACTGGAGTGGGTAGCCTATCTCTTCTCCAGGGGATCTTCCCAACCCAGGAATCAAACCAGGGTCGCCTGCATTGCAGGCAGATTCTTTACCAGCTGAGCTACCACGGAAGCCCTATGATGTTACAGTTATCAAAAACTTTAACATCAAAAAAATGATGTTAAACCTGAATTTATTTAGTGTTCCTTGATGAAGCACTGGAAAACTGAATGTCTTGGCTTTCCTGGAAAGAACTATGGGAGTGACAGTCAAGCAACTTTGCTTCGAGATGCTTAGGAGAGGGATTTATTTCAACCAGGGCATAAAATTCTGTGAAAGCCTTTTTCTTCCTCGCTTCCGCTGCTGCCTGTTCTTCCCAGATGGGTATCAGAAAGTGGGATTCAGGTTTGGGCCTGCTGAGTGAGAGGAATACTTGGTCTAACTATTTAAAACTGGATTTTTGCTATTTGAATGTAGGAAACCTAATTACACCCCGGTAAATTCTCTTCAGTCTACCAAACACAGAAAAAACAGTGACAGAATCTGAAAGGCCAGAAAAGAGAAAAGAGTTCCTAAGACCTAATGAATCCAAACTAAACACCTCTCCACAGAAATGTCAAACATTTCTCTTAGCACAAAACAAGGCTTAAGAATTCCCTGCTTTTGTCTCTGGCCTAATTCCTTAAGCAGAGAGGGGGATTTTCCTCTGGGAGTGTTATTTCACAAAGAACGAAACAGCAAATAAACAAAAGACTCTCAAAGACAGAGAGAGTATAAATAAAATTCATGACTCTTTAAAGAGTTTACACTGAAAGAATGTGGAGGATTATTTACAATTAAAGCATAGCCTCTAGAATACAGTTATTATATATCTAAAACAAAGAATAAGAGTTCATTTCATTGGGTTCACAAGAAAATGCACCTGGTATTCAAACAAATTATGAAACCTCATTTTCTCAAGATCTTGTTATGGTCGTTCTGGTGATATTTATGTTTAAAACTTTTTACACGATCGATAAAGCGTTTTCTAATTCATTGATACCTTATTTTGTTTTAAGCTCCAGGTGATGTGAATTGCTACTTGATTAAAAAAGTAAATCAGCCTGAAAGACAAAGTTCCAAGAGAAAAGTTTTATTGGGGATGTGTCTAAAAGGAAATTTCTACATCTAACAAACACCTTTAATATATGTGTTCAGTGGTAAAAAATATTCTTTGGGTTGAACAAAAGAAAAGTTATTTTTTTAAGCTATTACAGAAAAAAAAAGCTTGAATTAACAGAAGGAGAAAGAACAAGTCTAGAGCTATCTAGCAAATCCTGTGATAATACAATAGGATAGTTAATAACAGAAGTGAGGTTAGATAAGGGGTAAGATGAATATGAAACAAATGCAAGATTTCGGTATTAATGTAATAGGCAGACAGAAATAAGTGGTTATTAAGATAAAGAAGCAAAGGCTAAAGAAACCACTTGATTATAAATTATAGAGCAATTAGCCCTCTTTTCAAGTGTGTGTATGTGTGTTTACTAGGCATTTGAATTCTACTTTGAGAGTGACTTCAAAAAAAAAATGTGGATGATAAAGTTAAAAGCTATGGTACAGGGCCACGTAGACAATGGAGGTTAAAGGTAGGGTCCTAGGAAAAGTAGGATCTTCTGGAAGGCTTAAGGCAGGGCCTGGGAGATGGGGTGAGGATTTAGGCACTTGCAGAGTTTACGGCAAAGTTTAGATTGAGTCTTATCCTGACGTGCCTGTCTCAGTGAAATATCTGAAGCATTTGGCCCCACGAGATTAAAAGAACAGTGCTTATATTTAGCATCTGCTGCCCCCAACTCCAACTTTGCTACTAATAAAATTCAGCTCTATGGAAAAGAATTTGAATTCCAGCTGGGCGGTTTTCAAAATAAGATGAAAAGTTAAGCAGGCAATTGGTGTGTATTTAGGGCTCAAAACACCTTGCCCCCTAGAAGACTTGAAGGAGTTAATCCCTTCTCAAGATAATCCACTAAAGAGCATCCTTCATTATGATGTTAAAAGCAAGGATCAGTGCCCGGGAATCTAACAATAGGACAGGGGGCTTTTCAGGCCCAACCACATTCTTCCCAGGTTAGAAACAGAAACTGCTGTGATTCCAGCTGAAAAATAGAGCAGGACTTTTATGTTAAATATTCAGAGGCAAAGGGGGAAAAAATCTTCCCCATTAACAAAATTCCTCATTGGATAGATTTTTTGGGGAGAGTAGTCCTTCTGTGTGTGTGTGTGTGTTTTTTTTAATGAATGTACTGTCAGAGAGGAATAACCACAACTCAACAGTTATACAGTTTGGAAGCACTTTTAGCTTCGCGCAAAAGTGATTTTTTTCATTAAATTGTATGAAATTATCCCTCTCCCCCACTTATACCCCTATGCCTCCATAATACATTCAATGAACACAAAACTCATTATCCACTTTTATTAAAAGCTATATGCTAAAGCTGTTATTTGGTCAAAATGTGATCCTATGCTTTAAATTTATAGTCATATTTGATTTCTCAAAATTAATTATTTTATATAAGAAGACAAAATATTTAGTGTTTATAAGCAAATGAATCTAAAATCCTGATTTAGAAATCTTGTTTCTACTACATCTTATAGTATTGGTAATTGCAATTTACTGTTTGCTACTATTTTCAAAATTTTGTATAAGAAGATAGTTCAAAAGTTAAAAAAAATCCAATAAATTGTTTAATACAAACACATATCTGAAGTAAATGAGAATAACTTGGCCATTCCAACCTACAGGAAATATGTTATTCTCTTTGCCTTCTTGTTAAAACCGTAAGTATTTTTGGTGAAAGGCGTATTTCTTTTTAAGGAATGTTATCCTCACCAAAATTGAAATAAGACAGGGAAAGACATTTTAAAAAGCCTGTTTCCAGTGGCATCAGCAGCATTCATGACTGTGTTTGTATGTTTCGCCTCACAGGATCTCTTTTGTGCGCCTGTGTTGTCCCAGGCATCTGGGCTCTGAAGGTCCCGAGCTGTGGTTGCAGTCCTCAGGAGCTGAGGGTGGACAAGCATGTTCTGGACAGTACAGCTGGGCAAGTGATGGGGTGGCAGTAAATCACTGGAGCTAGAAGAGCTTTTTAGAAAAGAAAGAAGCAAAGGCAGCTGTAATTTATATTTGGATGGGCAAAAAGAACCATCTGGAAACATTGGTAAGACAAAGAATTTGAAGAGGAGAAAGCATATATGATACATAAATAGAAGCCCTTGAAATATAGTCAAAGACCTACTATTAGAAATATCAGAAGCTAGCATATTATTTTGTTTTATTTTTATTGCATGTAGTTGATTTTCAATGTTGGGTTAGTTTCTGATATGCAGTGAAGTGACTCAGTTTCATTTTCTTTTTTTCAGATTCTTTTCCCTTATATGTTATAAAATGTTGAGTATAATTCCCTTTGCTATACAGTAGGTCCTTGTGGGTTATCTGTTTTGTATATAGTCATGTACATATGTTAATCCCAAATTCCCAAATTATCCACCCTTCCACGCCTTTTCCCTTTGGTAACCATAAGTTTGTTTTCTGTGTCTGTGGGTCTATTTCTGTTTTGTACATAAGTTTATTTATATCATATTTTTTAGATTCCACATATAAGTAATATCATATGATATCTGTCTTTCTCTGACTTCACTTTGTGTGATAATTTCTTGGTCCATCCATGTTGCTGCAATTTCCTTATTTCATTCTTTATAACTGAGTAATATTCCAGAAGCTAGTATTTTAAATAAAATTTTATTAATATTTGATTTCCCAGAGAAGCAACATGGAAAGAGAAGAGTGTCTGAGGTCAGAATTTCAGCACTTGCCAATGATATGACTTGCTTCTGTTTCCTTATTTATATTCTCTGACATTATCTACACATGAAGTGCAGGTTAATATGAAGATTCTCAGAGACAGCACATCAAAACCCACATTGTCAAAATACTTGGGTAATAAAGAACAGAGGTCGGAATCTTGCCAGATGGTGTATGTATTTACTCTGTGAGTTTGGACAAGGGCCCTCATCTTCCTAAACCAGAGTCTGTTATTGGTGAGGTGAGACGGGTACCAGCTCATAGAACTGTCAGGGAAATAAAATATGGCCCATAAATGATGCAATGCCTAACCTATAATAAGCCATTAGTTAAGTTTAGAAAAAAGAACAAATATATACATATGTTGCACAGTGTCAAGCATATGGAAAATGCACAAGAAAACTTTGATTCTCTTCCTTATAAATATATACTTCCATTTCTAAAATTTTTTATTCCATTGTCACTTGCCAAAACTTTTTGGTCTTTTTCATTTTTCTCTTATCACCAAGGCTTTCAATCTCTCTTTTCAATCAAATGAAGGCATCTTTAAATTCTGTAATGCTGTACAATTTTCAAAAGTTTCATGGACATCATTTTATATTCATATAATCCCTTAGTAAACTTTTTTTTCCACTCCCCGCTTCCCTTTCCCTACTGGGAATCAACAATTGTTCTATGTGTGAGTCTGATTTTTTGTTTTAGTAACTAGTTTGTTATATTTTTTAGATTCCATGTATGAGTGATATCATACAGTGTTTATCTTTCTCTGCCTTATTTCACTTAGCATAATGTCCTCCATCCATGTTGCGGCAAAGGCAAAATTTCATTCTTTATATGTCTGAGTAGTATTCCATTGTGTGTGTGTGTGTGTGTGTGTGTGTGTGTGTGTGTGTGTGTGTGTGTATGTATACATATATATATCATATCTTCTTTATTCATTCTTCTGTTGATGGACACTTAGGTTGTTTCCAAGGAAAATATATATAGAGTTGATTCAAAGGATGTAATTGTTGCTGAAAATTTTGCTCTTCTAGCCAAAGTGTTTTTCCTAGCCTATATACCTGCAGTTGAGTTTAATTAAAAAGATTTAAAAAATAATTAATGTGAACTCACTGTCTCCTCATCATGTATTTACTGAGCTGCCATTTATCATGAATAATGAAGCAGGAGTTATATCCACTTTGCTTTTTTATCTATTGTTACCTTATCTAATCCTCCTAACATTCATATAATTTCCTAGTCCCAGGTTTTATTTTAATAGATGAAGAAACAGATTTAAAATGTGTCCTGTGACCAAAGCCATAGAGCTGATGAATAAGTAGCAGAACCAGAATTGAAACCTCAAGGCTTCTTCTCTAGATGTCTTCTCCATGAAAGTGTGAGAAGCCACTGACGTCTTCTCCCACTTGGTTCTCCCAAGGCCTGACATCCAGGAGGTGTTAGGAGATGCCTGAGGGCTTGGATCCTCAGCTATCCTTAGCTGCTTTATGAATGGAGACTCTTGGCTTCCATTACTGTTTTATTTGACTGATTCCTACATATACTGTAGTGCTTCCCTGGTGGCTCAGATGGTAAAGAATCTGCCTGCAATGTGTAAGACCAGGTTTAATCCCTGGGTTGGGAAGATTCCCTGGAGAAGGGAATGGCTACCCACTCCTGTATTTCTGCCTAGAAAATTCTACAGACAGAAGAGCCTGGTGGACTATAGTCCATGGGGCCACAAAGAGTTGAACACTGTGATACTAAGACATACACACACACACACATACACACACACACACACACACACACACACACACACACACACAGTACACTTACTATTTCACTGTCTGGAGGAAGGCTATTCTCCTGGTGGAGCGAAGGAATTCTGCTGAGGACCTGAACATCCTGTACAAAAGCC
>SJYC01117617.1:0-13329 GCA_006408675.1 Madoqua kirkii
GTCTATTTTATACATAGTAGCATATGTATGTTGATCCTGGTTTTCAGTTCAGTTCAGGTCAGTTCAGTTCAGTTCAGCTTCTCAGTCGTGTCCGACTCTTTGTGACCCCATGAATCGCAGCACACCAGGCCTCCCTGTCCATCATCTCCCAGAGTTCACTCAGACTCACGTCCATAGAATCCGTGATGCCATCCAGCCATCTCATCCTCTGTCATCCCCTTCTCCTCCTGCCCCCAATCCCTCCCAGCATCAGCGTCTTTTCCAATGAATCAACTCTTCGCATGAGATGGACAAAGTATTGGAGTTTCAGCATTAGCATCATTCTTTCCAAAGAACACCCAGGGCTGATCTCCTTTAGAATGGGCTGGTTAGATCTCCCAGTTTTAGCACTTTTTAAAGCCTCTTCTTCTGAGCTTCAGAAGGCTGCGAGAGGCAAGGTAAGGATGCACCACCTCTCCATAAGACACCCTGGCTGCTTATGTTTGCTGTATACTGAGGCTCTGACAAAGGTTTCTTTTGAAAAAGGGATTCTTTGGCACTAAGAAAAGTTATCTGGAAAAATTAAATTCTAACACTAAAAATTCTAAGCATTAATTTTTAAGAAATGTCAATTTCTTGCAAAAGTTGTGAGCTTTTTCCTACTCATGAATAAATCCTAGAAAAATAGAAAAGATGCAAATAGTTGGATTAGCCAAGTTTTCTTACCATCATCCCCGCCCCAGCCAGGCGTAGAACTATAGGATCCAAACTTCTCGGCTGGAATTCTGAGATGCTAGGCCACCCCCTAAACTACCGACACGATGCACATACTGTTTTCCTGGCAGGATGGCTTGATGTCCATCTGCTCAGGAGACCATGCCAACTGAACGCGGGCCTCACAGGAGAGCCAGCAGTGCTGGGATCCCTCTGGTGCAGCAGCCTCTGAATCAGAGCACACGCTAGTACAAGAGATCACATTTGTTGCTATTGTAGATAAAGAATCAGCAAACATATAGATCAAGGGCTCCCTTTCCCAATTTCTCTCCCTTCTAGACATCAGCAAACTGAATGTAGAGAACTGGCTGGCTAAGAGATGCCCGAGATTTCCTTGTTTGCAAATATCCTTTATGCAAAAGAATAACTAATTTCCTCCCCACCCCTATTTGTGAGGTAAGGAAACCATTTCCTCCAGCCCTGTCCCTAGTCTCTTTACTGTGCCATTGAAACTCTGTGCTATAGATTAGGTCAGGTCTTATCATAAAGCAAAAGAGAAGCAAGTAAGTGCCTGGATAATCCTTAGACCTTCTTTTGCTTTTCTCTCTTTTCTTTTTCTCCTCACTCCTTCCCTTTTACTTCTGCTGAGGTCTTTTAGCCTCAGTTAAACAAATGCACTCTCTTATAGGCAGTGAACGCTGCCACAATCAACCTGCAGTTTGAATGGATATTGACACCTTGCAAAGCTGGCACATATACACAGGCATGCACATCTCTGACCATGTGAAATATGTGCTTGCAAGCTTGTGTTCTTCTGTAGCTCTTCAGAGCATGTTGTCTGCGATCATGCAAGTGTTCCTGAGTTTTCTTTTTTAATCAAGGACCCCTTTAATTATCTGCTACTGACTCCCCATGAATATCGTTAATTGAAAAATATCCCACTGCATTTATTAAGTATACTCTGTGGCTTAATTGAAGATAAATGGGGAGTTTCTTGGGTTTTACAAAACGTGCGAAATAACTGTAGGGCCTCCACCACTACCTTTGTGAATTCTTAAGGGCTATGAGGACCCCAAATTGGGGATCACTGTTATAACTGAATGTACTAGACAAAAACTCCAAGGTTCGGACTCTGGTGGAGCCAACAGTCAGGGATCCTGATCCTTTATTTCCTCATCTGTAAGCCAAGTACGGGCTTCCCAGGTGGCGCTAGTGGTAAAGAACTTGCTTGTCAATGCAAGAGAGATAGACATGTGGGTTCGATCCCTGAGTCGGGAAGATCCCCTGGATGAAGGCATGGCATTCTACTGCAGTATTCTTGCCTAGCGAATCCCATGGACAGAGGAGCCTGGCGGGCCACAGTCCATGGGGTCGCAGAGAGTTGGACACAACTGAAGCAACAGAGTACACACAGAGGTAAAGCACAGCAGTGGTTGCAGGCCAAGGCTGCTTCCAACCCCATGGTTTTACCTCTCCTGGATCTGAGCCCTGCAAGATAAGTGGGCAGATATCTACCCTGTGGACTTTTCTCCCTGTTCTACCAGTGTGCTTCCATCCTGAAGACCATCCTATGTGTGCAGGCCAATGGAAATCCTGAAGCAGATCCCAGAGATGAGTAGGAAGGAACCTAGGGCCAGAAATGAGATCTTCTCCTTGGGAGGTGTTAATCCAGCAACTCATATTTCTACCTCATAGAGCTCTTAGGGATTTAATGGCTTTTAACATGGCTACATCAAAGACAAAGAAATCAGGATATGGGGCTGTGCTGTGGGTCTCTGGTACCTATTATCACTACTTAAGTATTTTTTCCAACATGCTATTGAATGTAAGAGTCCACTTCATTATTATTAAACTCAAAACATGCTACATTCCAAAGGTATTTTGGAAACAATAGATTTTTGATAGTTATGGTGGTTTCCATCATTTCAACAGACTTACACTGAAGGAACAGCTGTGGTCTGCAAGCCTAAACTATAAAACTGGTGTTTAGAGATGAAGCTGATAATTCTCCCACTTGTTTAAAAGATTGCACTTAAGGCAGAGATTTCACCTGAACTGGTCTCATGCCAGATGCCAGAGAAATGCACAGACTTGGAAAACTTTGTGACATGTGTGCCATATACCTAACACAAGGTGTCATTTTTATCTGGGGTCAAAATAAACAGCTATTGAGTGGATATGTACATGGAGAAAATCTGATTGCAGATGGTAAGTGTGTGTATACTTTAAGAATAACCTTGGTTATATAGATCATGATAAAAATAACACAACTTATAGCTAGTGGAAAAAAACCTTTCTCAAGGGACTAGTAAATTCCTAACCAACTGGATCCCTTTTACTTAGAATCCACAGGATGAATCTGAGAGATCTTTTTCAAAGCTCCAAATTCTGTGATTCTATGTAGACCAAATTAAGAAAATGTTAAATTAGAAATGGATGAGTAGTGTGATCCTTGTTACTAGCAAGTCAGTTATGGCCTGAAGATATGATGTTTCATGTTCAATTCATGTCTGGAAAAAGAAGTTCTAATTCAAACTACCTAAAATGAAATAATGAGGCCAGTTTTATAACTGTTACAGGTGTATCTAGTATTTGAAGCAAGATTGGCATGAATGGTAACACATCTCTGATCCTATCCTGAATGGACATGAACCAGATAGGCAAGAACACTCTGGTGACCTCTGATAGTGTGAGGTCAGATGGAGAGGGGGCCTGAGGCTTTGCTCCAGCCTGCACCCCCAGAGCTTCCCCCCTCATAAGCATTCTCAGCATAATTGGTGCAGCAGTTTTTAGTCATGTGCGGATGTGAGAGCTGGACCATAAAGAAGGCTGAATGCTAAAGAAGTGACGCTCTTGAACTGTGGTGTTAGGGAAGACTCGTGAGTTCCTTGGACTGCATGGAGAGGAAACCAGTCAATCCTAAGGGAAATTAACCCTGAATATTCATTGGAAGGACTGATGCTGAAGCTGAAATTCCAATACTTTGGCAACCTGGCTCATTGGAAAAGACCGTGATGCTGGGAAAGACTGAATGAAAGGGAGAAGGAGGTGGCAGAGGAAGAGATAGTTAGATAGCATCACCAACTCAACAGACATGAATCTGAGCAAACTCCAGGAGATAGTGAAGGCCAGGGGAACCTGGCACACTTTCAGTCTTGGCAAAGAGCTGGACACAACTTAATGACTGAACAATAACAAGAGTATTTAAGGTTAAAGACACACAACCCAGGTTCAAATCCTGATCATCTCCATGTAACTTTAACCAACTCCTCCATCACTCTGTATTTCAGTTCCTTTATTGGTAAAAAGGTGATTAAAATTGCTTTTCAGTGGGGATTCAATGAAATGATATATGTCAAGTATCTAATGCATAGTGTTTGAGAAACATGCTAATAATTTTTGTCACTTGTTTGTTTTTTCTTACTTATCTTGACACTAAATGAAAAGCTATTTGAGACTATAAAAAAAAGTCCCTAAAAACATCACCAGTGATAGAATTATTTTTCTTTCTTAAATTAAAACTTTTTTTTAATACATCAAGAAGAGTGACAATCTATAAAGACTTGAAATCTTAAGTTTTTATTTTTGGATTGTCTTGGACCTGCTTACTTTTTCTGTTGTTTTTTTAATACGTTCCCTGACCATCAGGGAATTGGAAAAAGGATTAACCAGCCTAAAAATGATATAGACTTCAGAAATCTACTTAGCTTGAGAATAACTTTCTGAGGCAACTGGCCTTTCCAAAATAAATTTGCAAACATTATCCTTATAAAAAATGAGAATTTGGCGAGGTAAAAGAATTTGGGCCATATCAGCTTGTCATTCCAAATTCTAAAATATTTAGTCTTACTTCAAGATAAATAGCAACAATTGAACTTAAGCAGCTAAGAAAAATAAACATACAACTTCTTGCAAATGTACAAATAACTAGATGGTTTAAAAAATGTTATCAGGAATGTCTTTACTACTAACAAGGTCTAAATTAAACAGTGACCACAGATAATGTTTCTGGTGTATGGTCATCCTGACAGAGGGCTGTCCAGTCTCAGGGTAGATGAGGCTTAGCATTCGCGACACTTGGGAGCCACGGATGGATGGATCCCAGCTGTCTGCCAACCAGAGCCTGGCAGGTCTTCGGTAATGCGGTCAATAGCATGCACTCCCCAGTCCAAGGCCTGGTAGATAGTAAGATTTGAACTGAATCTCAAAGAACGGTTGAATGTGTGTGCCCTTAGTCACTCGGTTGTGTCAGACTCTGTGACCCACTGGACTGTAGCCCTCTAGACTCTTCTGTCTATGAAATTTCCCTGGCAAGAATACTGGAGTGGGTAGCCATTTTCCTCTCCAGGAGATCTTCCTGACCGAGGGATCGAACCCAGGTCTCTTACATTGCAAACAGATTTTTTTTTTTTTTTTTTCCCCATCTGAGCCGCCAGAGAATCCCCTCCAGCTGCAAGAATATCCCCCCCTTCCTCCTCTCCACCTTCTCCATGGCACAAGTTTTCCTCAAAGCATGAAGTCAGGAAACCATGGAAAATCATGGGAGACCAGGTGATCAAAGCAAAGTCTGCTTGATGGCTGAAAGCAGTGATGTGAGAGTGCATAGTCTGAAAGCAGGACTCAGGGGGACTCTGAGAATAATGATGATTTCATGAGGTGATCTTTCTTAGGTTACTTGATTAAGTATCCATGCTGGAGTGAGCCTTGAATTCAGATCTCTCCATTGTCACCTGTTACCTAAGGCCCTGGGACCTGTGTATGGTACTCTTTGACAAGCATCTTTTACATTAAAAAAAAAAAATGTCAAAACTGCATGGTTGTGAGGCTAGATGATTGATTATTATAAAAGTTACTGTTATTACTATTTTAGTTTGCAATATGCCAAGTACCTTGCCCTGGGAGATAGTTTTATGTCTTAATATTTACTTTGCCTCTAGTTTATCAGTGAATTCAATTAAAATCACAGGTGTCACAGACCTACATCCTATGATACCCTATTAAATCTAAGATATTTTTTTCCAACTCAGGAATAAAAAGAAATCTCAAGAATCTCTATTTTCAGAGTTTAATGGATAATCACTTTAAGGAATAGCTGGGGTTTTGTTTATAGGAAATGAGTCTAAAAGAATACTTTTAAGTACATATTTCTTTTCATTTTGCTATAACTTGCCAATATCCAGCTTATTCTATACTAAGATTTATTCTCTGTAAAAGCATCAGTGAGTACAGAATTAAATCATAGTGTAATAATTTGAGTAATTGCTTAAAATGTTATATGTTTTAGATACCATGATTCTTATTTAAGCTGTCACTACTTATGGTAAGAACCAAAGTTCCAGCTTTATTATTATAATCCAAAAATATTATGAGCTTTAAGAAAACAGAAAATTATTAGAAATTTGGATTTTAAAAAATGTTATCACAGATTCTCTTTTAAGCAATTACTCAAATTATTACACTATGATTTAATTCCTGTCTCTTATACACATCTAGATGTGTATAAGAGACAGGAATTAAATCATAGTGTAATAATTTGAGTAATTGCTTAAAAGAGAATCTGTGATAACATTTTTTAAAATCCAAATTTCTAATAATTTTCTGTTTTCTTAAAGCTCATAATATTTTTGGATTATAATAATAAAGCTGGAACTTTGGTTCTTACCATAAGTAGTGACAGCTTAAATAAGAATCATGGTATCTAAAACAAAAACTTTGAAAACAGTTTGAGTTTTAGTCAGAGTGGCAAAAATTAACAAGTATTAAAATCTCACTAACTTTCATGTTTTGACGTATTTTTTCCCAATGATAATGTAAATATGAAAGAACCAACTAGCTATCTCTGATATCATATAGTTAGTTGACATAAAGGTAGATCATGGCCTTAGATCAATGGACCCTTGGATTCAGCAAATAGAATTTAATTCAAAATAAGAGCAAGATAATGTTATTGCCTTTCCCCCCATTTTTAATGTTTAAGTTTGTTGCTATAGTAATGGTTGTGGTTATTTTCCTTGGCAAACATGAAATTTTTGTGGTATTTGATCCAGTTCTTTGACTTCAAAGCTGAAGACATGGCACAAACTAGCCAGTCATAGTCTTCATTTTACAAACCATGGTGGTTGGTAGAGAGGTGAGCACGTGTCCTAAGCTGAGCTTATCAGAATTCCTTCTTGTTTATTTTTCTTTCTTTCTCTTTTTTCCTTCCTTCCTCCCTCCCTCTCTTTCTTCTTTCTCTCACTGCAACTAACAGGGGATAAAATTCTTCCTTCCCGGGTTGTTGGAACTCTTCTCCAGGACTCAGGATGCACAGTAAAGGATTAGTCTTGGCCAAAGAAGAGTTTAGCCCTTTGCCCCCTCTCCCCCTCCACTTTCAGTGAGGTAATCTTCCAACCCTTGCAATGTCCTTCCTGATATGAGCATCCTTCTTTACCTAGGAGTCTTTAGCCAGGCCAGATAGTCTGTGCTAACAATATACTTTTTGGTGGTTGGTCTTGGGTCATGTGCCCCACAGCTCAAGGTCTAGAGGGGCTGGAGACTAAGATTATTCAGCCTGTCTAGAGACAGCCAGCTCCTAATCAAAACTCTGGACAACAAAGCTTGAGTGAGCTTCCCCGGTTGGGTATATTCTTTGTATATCGCCACACACGGTCACTGGAGTGATATGTGCTATACACACGATTCCACTGGGAGAGGTCCACTGGAAGCTTCGTGCTTGCCCTACCTTGAACCCTGACCAGTGCACCTCTTCATTTGCTTGTTTTATTTGTATCCGTTCACTTTGGTAAGCCATAACTGTGAGAATAATGGCTTTCTCTCAGAATTATGAGTCTTACTAGTGAATTATTGAACTCAAGGTTAGTCTTAGGGACCTCTCAAACATGATACAGGACATCTGTGTTCTCCACACTGGAGGAGGGTTCAGAGAGAGATGAGAGATATGAAGAATGAGTGGAAGACAAAAGAGAAAGAAAATAGTGTCCTCTGCCTATTCCTAATCCTTGAGACTCTTGAAGGTACATTATTTCCTTAATTCTTTCATTCTGTGGATTATCCTAGTATATTCCAATAATTCAATCCATCCCCCCTCCTTCAAACAGTTTATATTGCATTTCAAAAAGTTTTAAATTCTTATATCATATTTCACTTTCAATTATGTATAGTTAAAAATGTATTTCTCACCATTAAAGAAGTGGATGTATTAATAATAAAACAAAATAAGCCTTAAAAGTATTTTTGGACCTATCAATAAACTTATTGAAAAATACATTCATTTGAAATAAATTAATCTAGGAATGGGGTCACTAAGAGTGAGACACGACTGAGCGAAGCAACTTCACTTTCAATTTTCACTTTCATGCATTGGAGAAGGAAATGGCAACCCACTCCAGTATTCTCGCCTGGAGAATCCCAGGGATGGGGGAGCCTGGTGGGCTGCCATCTATGGGGTTGCACAGAGTTGGACATGACTGAAGTGACTTAGCAGCAGCAGCAGCAGCAGTGGATATTACTTTGACAGGTCACTTGAAACCCCAAGTTACTTCTAAAATGCTGTTAAGAATAAGAGATTTGAAAACTGAACTTAGTGTGGTCTACTAATTTCATACTTTTTATATGAATTTTCTGATATATAATTTTCTACATTTTGAGCTCTCAACATTACTTTTGTGAGATAAGCGACAAAGTTCCATCACTGCAGGGCTATAAAGGTAAACACTAGCAGCTTTGATGCTGCTCAAAAGAGACTATTTTTATAGAAAATACTACATTCTTCCACCTCAAAATCCCAAACACTACCCCACAGGAGAGCAATTAGCAAGTAAATCCTCTATAAATCGTATGAACATGTAGACATTTATATCATTAGTATTCATCATTTTATTGGTAGAGAAAGGACTATGTTCATTACCTGCCTGATACCAGTCCAAGAATTGCAATTATACTTCCACAAGTGTATCAGAATTGCCTGAGTTTTTTGGAAACCCAAGGAACTTATTTTGATAAAGAAATCTACAAACATTAAAAGCAAAAAATCATGTTTGATGTAAAATATCAAGAATATCCCCTTCAAAGTGACGAATAAGACAACGAGCTCCCCTGTTACCCCCTCTAGATTCTAGGAAGCACAAGACTTGCCTAGAGAGCTGGGAAAGGAAATACGAACTTTAATTATTAGAATGAAAAATTTTTCACAATCATAGACAGTATAATTTGGGGGGATAGAATGGTAAAAGAATTTTGGAAATTTGACAGATACAAGGTCAGTATTTAAACAGCAATACATGCTGAAGGAAATCAGTCCTGGGATTACTGTGGAAGGACTGATGCTAAAGCTGAAACTCCAGTACTTTGGCCACCTCATGTGAAGAGTTGACTCACTGGAGAAGACTCTAGTCCTGGGAGGGATTGGGAGCAGGAAGAGAAGGGGACGACAGAGGATGAGATGGCTGGATGGCATCACTGACTTGATGGACATGAGTTTGAGTGAACTCCAGGAGGTGGTGATGGACAGGGAGGCCTGGTGTGCTGTGATTCATGGGGTTGCAAATAGTCGGACGTGACTGAACTGAACTGACATGTAATTGATTTTGTCCCTATCAGCAATGGGACAAATCAGAAAATGGGATCTTTAAAGGGTTTCATGCCCAATACTCACCAGGTGTCTAAGAATAAATTCAAGAAAATGAATAGACGACCTGTATGGAGGCTATTATACAATAGTATTGAAAGGACACACAGAGAAGACTTAAATAAGTGGAGATATATTTGCTTATCAGGGAAACACAAATTAAAAATGACAAATTGTTTCAAACTCATCGGATTGGCAAATATAAAATATAAAAAGAAGAATCTAATATCACCATATATTAGAGAAAATGTGAGGAGAAGGTAGTTTTGATATACCATTGTAGGGGCTATAAATTAGACCAATCCTGGTGGAGGATAACTTGACATTTAACAAAGCTAAAGATGTGCATTCATTGTGAATTTCACTTCCCTTTACATATATAAGAGGAACTTCATCATGTGCATCATAGTTTGTGACTGTGAAAAACTGGAAACTTGGATGTATGTCAACAGAAGAATTAATGAATGTGGTTTATTTCTACAAGAAATAGTATATAGAGTTAAGCACAGGGTCTGTTACAGCTTCCATTCTCTCGTCCATCATTCCACCATGTTGGCTCCCATTGGTGGATTTATA
This sequence comes from Madoqua kirkii, assembly GCA_006408675.1. NCBI lineage: Eukaryota > Metazoa > Chordata > Mammalia > Artiodactyla > Bovidae > Madoqua > Madoqua kirkii. The sequence continues at coordinate 9,896 of SJYC01117617.1, forward strand.
TTAGTGGTTGCCTCTTTCTGGAACATTCCAGAATCCCACCTATCCTTGTGGTTCATTCTTGGGCTTAATTTGGTTTTCTACTCTCATGTCTTCTCCTTGGAAAGATTTTGCATGAACACACTATAAACCATTGTACCTCCCCGACCCATATCATCCTTTGACTTCCTGAATTTGCTCCTGGGTCTTCTCTTGACCTAGAGGAATATAAGCTCCATGGCGGGCACGTTGTTTTGTTCACAACTGCAACCCTAGCTCCTAGAAAGTCATCTGCTACTCAGGTGATGGCAGACAGGCATTTGTTGAAGCGATCTGGAAGTTTATGAATTCCTTCAGATGTTCCCACACTCCCTCACTCTTGACTTTTCTTTAGCAGCAGACCCAGGGAATTTTCTGGGTCTTCCTACTGCAAATACTTTTGTGAGCACTGGAGAGCAGAGGATTGTGAAGTCCTCTACCTTCTTTGCTCTCTCTTAGCTTACGCTGCTGGGTCCTTCCACATGGCTGGAGAACATGTGGACAAGTGATCCACCTAGGAACAAAACTGTCCAGGCCGAAGGTCCTTGCCAATGCCCTCAGGGAAGCATCAGCAAGAGCAAAAGTCTGTGCTCAGATCCCAGGGAACTCAGCCTGCTTCTCCTTGAACATTTTGCAACATCATGCATGCTGGGAAATGATCACTGAAAGGCACAATCTAGCATAGTGTTGACATCCTGAGGGTTGGAAACAGAGCATCACTAAGCCTTTGAGATAAGATGGTAATGCTCAACGATTGTTCTTCTTGGAGGGTGTGGCATTTAGTCCATGACAGGGCTGCACTAGTGGCTCGCAGGTAGAGAATCTGCCTGCCAATGCAGGAAACGTGGGTTCAACTCCCGGATTGGGAAGAATCCCTGGAGAAGGAAATGGCAACCAACTCCAGTATTCTTGCTTGGAAAATCCTATGGGCAGAGGAGCCTGGTGGGCAGCAGTCCATGGGTCACAAAGAGTTGGACACAACTCAGTGACTAAACAACATAACAACAAGGGTTCTGGTTGGAGCCATGTCCTGAACCTGAAAGTCTCAGGACCTCTCCTTTGATCCAGGGTTCACCTAGTTCTTCTTGGGCATAGGCTGGAAATGTGATCTCCTTATTTTCTTAAGCTAAATAGCTGCAATTCTCTTGAATTACTTGGTTAGTGAAATGACAGAGGCTTTGGGATCAGGTAGACTCGGTTTGAACTGTGGCCCTGTTACTTCCCAACCATGTGACCTCAGGCAAGTTGTTTTAATTTCTCTTGATCTTCCCCCTTTTCCACCTCTGTATTTAGGCTATCCTATCTCAGGGTTTTGGGGGTAGATACAATGAGATAGGGGTTTTCCAAGTGATGCTGGTGGTAAAGGATCCACCTGCCAGTGCAGGAGACATAAGAGATGTGGGTTCAAGCCCTGGGTCAGGAAGATCCCCTGGAGGAAGCCACAGAGGCCATGTTAGTATTCTTGCCTGGAGAATCCCATGGACAGAGGAGCTTGGTGGGCCACAGTCCATAAGGTCACAAAGAGTCAGACACGAGTGAAGTGACTGAGCACGTACACACACATAACAAGAACAGTTGTAAGACCTCATGCTGGTTCAACATGGACAGGCAAAAGCATACACATTTCTGATCCAGCTGATATGTAGGACTGTGGGGTTCTTAATAATTCTTAGTCCAAATCACATGTGACTACATTTAAGTGAAACTTCTTTTCACAGGTCTGGAGCTGTTAGGACTTTGTATTTCCCCAATCAGATGACTTCTTCCCAGTCACATCGGCAGCTAAATTTAATGAGTAAGTGAAGAATTAAACGAGTCAGGAAGAATGCCTAACTCTGGAAACTGAATATCCTTACTTGGAGAGTTGTAAAGAAAAGTGACAGTCACTCCTACTCTTTGCGACCCGTGGGCTGTGCCCACCAGACTATTCTGTCCATGGAATTCTCCAGGTAAAAGTAGTAAAGTGGGTAGCCATTCTCTTCTCCAGGGGATCTTCCTGACCAAGGGTCAAACCTGGGTCTTCCGCATTGCAGGCAAATTCTTTACTGTCTGAGCAACCAGGGAGAGCCTTAAACAAAAAATTAAAAGCTGAACTCTTCATTTGGAGGGATTTCACCACAACCAGGATTCAGATTCATATTGCTATACTTCTGTTAAACATCAGCCTGTCTCAGTTCAGTTCAGTTCAGTTCAGTTGGTCAGCCAAGTCTGACTCTTTGTGACCCCATAAATTGCAGCACGCCAGGCCTTCCTGTCCATCACCAACACCCGGAGTTCACTCAGACTCACATCCATTGAGTCAGTGATGCCATCCAGCCATCTTACCCTCTGTCATTCCCCTTTCCTCCTGCCCCCAATCCCTCCCAGCGTCAAAGTCTTTTCCAATGAGTCACCGATTCGCATGAGGTGGCCAAAGTACTGGAGTTTCAGCTTTAGCATCATTCTTTCCAATGAACACCCAGGAATGATCTCCTTTAGAATGGACTGGTTGGATTTCCTTGCAGTCCAAGGGTCTCTCAGGAGTCTTCTCCAACACCACAGTTCAAAGGCATCAATTTTTTGGTGCTCGGGCTTCTTCACAGGTCCAACTCTCACATCCAAACATGACCATTGGAAAACCATAGCCTTGACTAGACAATGGACCTTTGTTGGCAAAATAATGTCTCTGCTTTTGAATAATGATATCTAGGTTGGTTATAACTTTCCTTCCAAGGAGTAAGCGTCTTTTAATTTCAGGGCTGCAGTCACCATCTGTGGTGAAATCTGACACTGTTTCCACTGTTTCCCCAGCTATTTCCTATGAAGTGATGGGACCAGATGCCATGATCTTCATTTTCTGAATGTTGAGCTCTAAGCCAACTTTTTCACTGTCCTCTTTTACTTTCATCAAGAGGCTTTTTAGTTCTTCTTCACTTTCTACCATAAGGGTGGTGTCATCTGCATATCTGAGGTTATTGATATTTCTTCCAGCAATCTTGATTCCAGCTTGTGCTTCTTCCAGTCCAGCCTTTCTTATGATGTACTCTGCATAGAAATTAAATAAGCAGGGTGACAATCTACAGCCTTGACATACTCCTTTTCCTATTTGGAACCAGTCTGTTGTTCCATGTCCAGTTCTAATTGTTGCTTCCTGACCTTCGTATAGTTTTCTCAAGAGGCAGGTCAAGTGGTCTGGTATTCCCATCTCTTTCAGAATTTTCCACAGTTTATTGTGATCCACAACAGTCAAGGCTTTGACATAGTCAATAAAGCAGAAATAGATGTTTCCCTGGAACTCTCTTGCTTTTTCCATGATCCAGTGGATGTTGGCAATTTGATCTCTGGTTCCTCTGCCTTTTCTAAAACCAGCTTGAACATCTGGAAGTTCATGGTTCGTGTACTGCTGAAGCCTGGCTTGGAGAATTTTGAGCATTACTTTA
>SJYC01117618.1:0-13528 GCA_006408675.1 Madoqua kirkii
GCAGAAATAGATGTTTTTCTGGAACTCTCTTGCTTTTTCCATGATCCATTGGATGTTGGCAATTTGATCTCTGGTTCCTCTGCCTTTTCTAAAACCAGCTTGAACATCTGGAAGTTCATGGTTCGTGTACTGCTGAAGCCTGGCTTGGAGAATTTTGAGCATTACTTTACTAGCATGTGAGATGAGTGCAATTGTGTCATAGTTTGAACATTCTTTGGCATTGCCATTTTTGGGGATTGGAATGAATTGACCTTTTCCAGTCCTGTGGCCACTGCTGAGTTTTCCAAATTTGCTGACATATCGAGTGCAGCACTTTCACAGCACTGTCTTTTAGAATTTAAAACAGGTCAACTGGAATTCCATCACCTCTACTAGCTTTGTTCGTAGTGATGCTTTCTAAGGTCCACTTGACTTCACATTCCAAGATGTCTTGCTCTAGGTTGGTGATCACACCATCATGATGATCTGGTTTATGAAGAACTTTTTGTACAGTTCTTCTGTGTGTTCTTGCCACCTCTTCTTAATCTCTTCTGCTTCTGTTAGGTCCATACCATTTATATCCTTTATTGTGCCCATCTTCACATGCAATGTTCCCTTGGTATCTCTAATTTTCTTGAAGAGATCTCTAGTCTTTCCCATTCTATTGTTTTCCTCTATTTCTTTGCATTGATCACTGAGGAAAGCTTACTTATCTCCCCTTGCTATTCGTTAGAACTCTGCATTCAGATGAGCGTATCTTTCCCTTTCTTCTTTGCCTTTCACTTCTCTATTCACAGCTATTTGTAAGGACTCCTCAGACAAACATTTTCCCTTTTTGTATTTCTTTTCCATGGGATGACATCTAATCTTACCACCTTGTGATCAGCAAAGATGCTTGAAATGATTTCAATTTTTTTTGAATTTACCAATGCTAGAGTTATGGCCTAGGATGTGGTCTATCCTGGAGAATGCTCCGTGCACTTGAGAAAAACATGTAATTCATTGTTTTGGGGTGAAATGTCCTATATATATCAATTAAGTCTAACTGGTCCATTGTATCATTTAAAGTTTGTGTTTCCTTGCTAATTTTCTGTTTGGATGATTTATCCATAGGTGTAAGTGGGGTATTAAAGCTTCCCACTATTATTGTGTTACTGTTAATTTTCCTTTTCATACTTGTTAGCATTTGCCTTACATATTGGGGTGCTCCTATGTTGAGTGCATATATATTTATAATGTTATATCTTCTGGGATTGATCCTTTGATCCTTCTTTGTCTCTTTTCACTGCCTTTACTTTGAAGTGATTGCTTTGAAATAAAATTCATTTTATCTGATGTGAGTATTGCTACTCCTGCTTTCTTTTGGTCTCCATTTGCATGAAATATCTTTTTCCAGCCCTTCATTTTCAGTCTGTGTTTGTCCCTTGTTTTGAGGTGGGTCTCTTGTAGACAGCATATATTGGGGTCTTGTTTTTGTATCCATTCAGCCAGTCTTTGTCTTTTGGTTGGAGCAGTCAACTCATTTACTTTAAGGTAATTATTGATAAGTGTGATCCCACTGCCATTTACTTTGTTGTTTTGGGTTTGAGTTTATAAACATTTTCTGTGTTTCGTGTCTAGAGAAGATCTTTTAGCATTTGTTGAAGAGCTGGTTTGGTGGTGCTGAATTCTCTCAGCTTTTGCTTTTCTGTAAAGCTTTTGATTTCTCCTTCATATTTGATTGAGATCCTTGCTTGGTACAGTAATCTGGGTTGTAGGTTTTCCTCTTTTATCACTAAGTATGTCTTGCCATTCCCTTCTAGCCTGAAGAGCTTCTATTGAATGGTCAGCTGTTAGCCTTATGGGGATCCCTGTGTGTGTTATTTGTTGCTTTTCCCTTGCTGCTTTTAATATTTGCTCTTTGTGTTGGATTTTCATTAATTTGATTAATATGTGTCTTGGGGTATTTTGCCTTAGGTTTATCCTGTTTGGAAGTCTCTGGGTTTCTTGGTCTTGTGTGGCTGTTTCCTTCCCTATTTTAGGGAAGTTTTCAATTATTATCTCCTCAAGTGTTTTCTCATGGCCTTTCTTTTTGACTTCTTCTTCTGGGATTCCTATGATTCAAATGTTGGGGCATTTAACATTGTCCCAGAGGCCTCTGAGGTTGTCCTCATTTCTTTTAATTCTTTTTCCTCTCTGCTTCATTTATTTCCACCATTCTATCTTCCACCTCACTCAGCCTATCTTCTGCCTTGGTTATTCTACTGTTGGTTCTCTCCAGAGTGCTTTTGATCTCAGTTATTGCTTTATTCATTATTGACTGACTCTTTTTTATTTCTTCTAGGTCCTTGTTAAACATTTCTTGCATGTTCTCAATCCTTGTCTCCAGTCTGTTTATCTGTAACTCCATTTTGTTTTCAAGATTTTGGATCATTCTTCCTATCATTATTCTGAATTCTTTTTCAGGTAGACTCCCTAGCTCCTCCTCTTAATATTTTGGGTGGGCACTTATCATGTTACTTTACCTGCTGAATATTTATCTGCCTTTTCATTTCGTTTAGATTGCTGTGTTTGTGGGTGGCCTTTCTGTAGGCTGGAAATTTGTGGTTCGTCTTTATTGTCAAGGTTGCTCCCTGTGGGTGGGGTTGGACTAGTGGCTTGTTAAGGTTTCCTGGTTAGGGAATCTTGTGTCGGTGTTCTGGTGGTCGGAGTTGGATCTCTTCTCTCTGGAGTGCAATAACGTGTCTAGTAGAGACTTTTGGGGTGTCTGTGGGTTTTGCATGACTTTGGGCAGCCTATACTTTAATGCTCAGGGCTGTGTTGCTGTGTTGCTAGAGATTAGTGTGGTATGTCTTGCTCCAGAATTTGTGGCTTCTTGGGTGGAGCTTGGTTTCAGTGTAGGTAGGAGGCTTCTGGATGAGCTCTTGTCAGTTAATATTCCTTGGAATCAGGAGTTTTCTGGTGTTCTCAGGTTTTGGACTTAAGCCTCCTGTCTCTGGCTTTTAGTCTTATTCTTACAGTAGCCTCAACACTTCTCATCCATACAGCACCAATGATAGAACATATAGGTTAATGGTGTAAAGATTCTCCACAGTGAGGGACTCCCAGAGAGGTTACAGAAGTACATGGAGAACAGAAGAGGGAGGAGGGAGATAGAGGTGACCAGGAGGAGAAGAGGGGGAATCAAAAGGGGAGAGAGCAATCTAGCCAGTAATCAGTTCCCTAAGTGTTCTCCACAGCCTGGAATAACCAGAGAGATTCACAGAGTTAAGTAGAGAAGATAAGGGAGAGGGAGGAGATAGAGGTGACCTGGGGGAAAGTCAAAAGAGGAGAGAGTTATCAAGCCAGTAATCACACACCTAAGTGAAAATGGAGACTGAAGATTAGATTCTTAAAGGTACAAAGTTGATACCAAATGCCACAAAGCAAAGATTAAAAATCTAGAGGTTATACTCTCAAAAATATAATATTAAAAATATAAAACAAAATCACAAAAATTATAAAATATATATATATGAAATTTGCTTTAAAATAAGGCCTTTTTTGAAAGGTAATAGTTTATAAAAATGAAAATTAAATGAGTAATAAAGAACTTAAAAAAATTTACAAATAAAAAAATTATAATAGTAAAAATATGTCTAGGAATTTCTCTGGAGCTGTTGTGGGCAGTGTAGGGTAGTTCAGTTTCAGATAGTTCCTTTTTCCAGCTTATACTTCTTCTCAAAGTTTATAAGCCCCTTTTAATGCTTAGTCAGTGTGAACTGCAGGGTTTTAATCTGTTGCACCTGTCACTTCCAGAGCAGTTCCCTCTTCGTTTAATTTGGCTTCCTCTGTTTGCAAGTCTCTTCAGTGTTTCTGCCCTGACTGAAGGTGGTCACTTATTTAGGCTCACTTGCTCAGTTGTGTTGTGGGGAGGGAGGAACACTGCAAACAAATGGCACTTGTGTGCTTGGTGGGTGCTTGCAGTGTATGGACCACACCGGGTTTGCCCCAGCTCATGGCGCGTGTGCTCTCCTGGTCTGCTCTACTCAGGCTCCAGGTTGCTCTGCAGGGGTGCTGTCCAAGGCAGACCCAGCATTCCATTCACTTCCCAGGTCTAAGCCACTCAGGTTCGGGTTCTCGGGTACTCCACAAGGGCACAGACTTGGTTGGCTGTGTGTTTTGAGCCTTTCCCAGGTTGGAGCAGCTCAGGCGACCAGGTGCTTTGTGAGCACCCCGTCCGAGGTGGTCTGTGCGTCTTAATCGCCTCCGCAGTCCTGGCTGCTCGGTTTCCCGGGTGCACTGGAGAGCACTGTCTCAGGTGTGCGTGTGTCTCCTCTGGGGAGCTGATTTCAGGCTTCGACCCTCCTGGCAGGCTCCCAGGAAGACTTGGTTAGCAGCTGGGAGCCTGCTCACAGTTTGGTGGAGGAGGCCGTCTCTGGGGCTGAGATTGCCCCTTGCCTTCCGGCCCTGGCTGTTGCCCGCCTGCCTCTCCAGCTCCAGCAGCATGGAGGGAAGAGGCCTGCGCGCAGCCTGCTAACTCTCCTTTAGTATTTGCTCAGCCCTTTGTTCTGTGAGCCGGTCAGGCTCCGTGTTAGTTTAGAGCCTTTTGTGGGGAAGTTCTCTGTCTTTTTTTTTTTTTTTCCTTCTTCTCTCTCTCTCTCTCTGGCTGTCCCACAGTTTGGAATGCTGTCTCACGTTAGCTCCCTCAGATTGTCCTCAGGGCATTCAGGCCCAGTCCTAACCCTAAGCACCGATGATGCAGCCTGCGCCTCCCTGTTCAGTCCCCGCTCACGGTGGCGGATACGAGCGTCTGAGCTACTTCTCTGCTGGGAGTTGCAGTTAGGCACGTGCTCTCTGGATTTTGTGTGTGTGTGTGTGTGTGTTTTTTCCACACCCCCTCTCCTCCCATTTATGTTGCCCTCTGAGATTCCATAACTCCCCACAGACCTGCAGTGAGAGGATTTACCTGCTATTTGGAAACTTGTCCTCTTTCATGACTCCCTCCCCAAGATGGGTCTCCATCTCTCTCTTTTGTCTCTCTTTTTGTCCTACCTCCTTTTGAAGGGAGCAGGCTGGCTTTCTGGGTGCCTGGTGTCCTCTGCCAGCATTCAGAAGTTCTTTTGTGGAAGTTGCTTAGCATTCAAATGATCTTTTGATGAATTTGTGGAGGAGAAAGTGGTCTCCCCATCCTATTCCTCCGCCATCTTGGGACTGCCCCTCTTTTGTATATTCTGTTGGCTATTACTGTTATTGGTTTAAGTTATATTATTAATGCCAGTTTCCTTATCTAATGGATGTTACATAAAGTGTTGTGTTGAGGTTATTTAGGGCAGTGGGTAACAGTGGGAGCTCTGGCTTCAGACACACCTATTTCAGATCCCAGCCCTGTTGATATTAGCTGAATGCTTTTTCTGCAAGTTCCTTTAAAGACCCAGTTAAGCATTGTGAAATGTGGTGTGTGTGTGTGTGTGTGTTTGTGCACATGTGTGTATACTCAGTAAATATGGGTGACTATTTTATGGTGGGCTTCTCTTGTGGCTCAGCTGGTAAAGAATCCACCTGTAATATGGGAGACCTGGGTTTGATCCCTGGATTGGGAAGATCCTCTGGAGAAGGAAAAGGCTTCCCACTCCAGTATTCTGGCCTGGAGAATTCCGTGGACTGTATAGTCCATGGGGTTGCAAAGAGTTGGACACACCTGAGTGACTTTCACTTTCTTTCACTTTTCTTTCATGGCAGCATAATTTACTCTTACCTTTGTAAATTCCCTTTAGTAGCAGAAATCCCTAGTACTCATGGAAGGTAAATACAGAATCTGGTTGCTGTTCGGTTCCTCGCAGGCACACGTGGAATCTGGCCTCACTGCCCTTCCCTCTTCTGATGATGAATAGAACAGTGCACAGAGGGAGAGCCACCTAAGGCAAACAGGTCACCCATTCTTTCTCGACGAACATATTCACACAAAATGATTTCTGAGCTCCGTTCATATCAGCCAGGAGCAAAGAAGAGAGAGGTTTTGTGGTCTGCTTCCCAGGAGAGTCACATTTGTCTAAATGGTCCCCATCTGAAATAGGTTGAAGAGACAAGTCACTTGGGACCGTATCAATCTCTTTACTAAAGAAAGGACACAGAAGGAGTGTGGAAGAACAAAGCCTTGCGTGGGAAAATAAAGGCAGGCAGAACTCAGACCATAGAGTTGATTTCTGAGCTCTGTTCATATCAGCCAGGAGCAAAGAAGAGAGAGGTTTTGTGGTCTGCTTCCCAGGAGAGTCACATTTGTCTAAATGGTCCCCATCTGAAATAGGTTGAAGAGACAAGTCACTTGGGACTGTATCAATCTCTTTACTAAAGAAAGGACACAGAAGGAGTGTGGAAGAACAAAGCCTTGCGTGGGAAAATAAAGGCAGGCAGAACTCAGACCATAGAGCAGACGAGCAAGGAAGGCATTTTAGTAAAAAGGACAAAGGAAATAAACCTTTGTTATAGTAAACTAATTCAACCCTACAACATTACTTGGTTTATTTGACTTGATTGTGACTCAGGGATGCATGGCTGATTAGATAAAACTACATCCTAATTTTGTTTCATATGCTTGTGGTTGATGCTATTATTTTAGAAAATATCTATTTGCTGTCCTCTTTGACTTTTATTTCAAAATGATTAATTTATTAGTCAAATTTTATTATAAAAACTTAAAGTAATTTTCTTTCACCTTCTCTTGTTTTATTGAAATAAAGTTTGAATTGACTATTCTGGCTGTTTAGAAATAATTTTGTAACATAGAACTTTCTATTATAAAGTTGCTTATGGAACTATGATTTGGATTGACTTCCATGTGACTTGGGGGGCTTATTTTAGGACGATAAGCCTGGTATCACTTGTTTTTGTGGGGCTTCTTACCATCCCAGCAGTTTTTCAAGTGCAAATGAACCTTAGTTTAGAAATCATACCTTAGTTTAGAAATCACTGTGGGTTAAATAAATGTAATATAGCAGAAAGAGACATACAGAACTGGATTAAAATGCTGACCCTCTTTTTATTAGCTAAAGTACCTCAGGGTAAATCTTAACCACATGGAGTCTCAACTTTGTTTTTTTTTTTTTTAAAACAAATGTACTATCTACTTCATAGATGGTTGAGTATATGCAGCACGCCAGTCATATGGTAGGTGCTCAGCAAATGTTTATTTTATGATTAACCCCGCTTCCCAAACCGGCTTAAAGCAGACAGTTCATAGTGATTTACAGCTCTCTGCTTCCTTCTTCCAGTTTTGATTATGTTATGTTGTGTTATGTTATGTTTGATTATGTTATTTGTTATGAAAAACTCATCAGTCATCAGCATAACCATTTAAAACCACTACTTTGGCTGGTTGTATAAGAATTGCACTAATCACATTTAATGTAGTATAATCTATAAAAATACTGAATCACTATGCTGTACACCAGAAGCTAATATATTACAAATCAAAGGCTAACAGAGTTTTGCCAGGGGAACACACTGGCCACAGCAAACACCCTCTTCCAACTACAAAAGAGTTGACTATACACATGGACATCAGCAGATGGCCATTAAATCAGCTATACTTCAATTAACAACCAAAGTGAATGATTCTTTATGAAATAAAAGAAATGAAAATTTAAAAAATAAAACTGTGGTGCAGTTCAGTGAGGCATCCCTTATCTAAACAATTCAATATCCAGTGTTTACAAACTACCTAATGTGTGGGACATTTTGTTAAGACCGAGGGAAGACAGTACTAGAACAAGCACATGTAAGAAAACAATAGACTCTACCTGATGGAATTGTCACTAGGATTAGATGAGTCAATGATATGTGCAAAGTGAGTGAACCAATGGCTGGGCCATGGTTAACCCTCAAAAATACTAGTTTTTGTTATTGTTTTCTCTGTAAGACATTTTATGAATTACTTGCAGTTCATTGGGTGAACCCTCCAATAAAGGTTTGTATAGATTGCTACGTATAGCGAGTGTGGTACAGAAAGGAATGCCCTAAAAAGATTGCATCTTTAGTGGTGAGAAATTGGATCTTTAGTGGTGAGAAAAAAAATGTTTTAGTTTTCTAGGCAGAAGATGCTGTGCTCAGGGAAAGTGACTGTAAGTTTGGGAAGGTTAAGGGGAGAAATTATGGGCTCTAGGGCACTGTTGTCTGAAAGAAAGCAAACTGAATGAGATGATGCATCATTCATGTAGAGAGTTTGACTCCTTCACCTTTACACAACAACTGAGTGTCTGCTCTGTGCTAGACATTGGAGCACAACCATTAACAGGTTATTCATGGTCTTTTGGAGTGAAACCTAAAGTCAAGTGGACAACATACATATTGAATAAAGACTCACTTTACTGTGTTAGATGAAGTATGAGTGAGGAAGCAGAGAACTGGGGGAACATATGTGGTTATTTATATTTGAGAGCGGAGGCAAGAAGTCAGGATTCCTTCTGTGTTAATATTTGAAGCAAATATTGAAAAAAGGTAGCCTTACTTCCTCTTTAATTGTCTTTTCAGAATATCTCGTGTTACCCAGAAATTTAGGCTCCTGTCTCCGTTTTATTGTACTAAGCGATAGCAAAAAGTTTAAAATATTGCATCATTTGCCTGGCCTTTATTTCTGTGATATGTGAAAGATATTGTGTGGTAAAATAGGGTAGAAAGACTGGATTTGACGCTTCCATAGGTTAGACAGAACATGCTTACAACTGTTGTAACCAATATAGATGATTTTGAATATGACAAGATTGCTGATTTTTAAGAAAACTGAGATTGGTAGTTGATATTAACTAGCATTTGCTTCTTCACTTGAAAGGATGGCAGAGCACAAAGGGAAGTGTTACATTCCTGAAAGCTGTCCCTGTATTTGGAAAGACTGGGAGTACCTCTCAGGAGAAGTGATTGCTACGCCATGCTATACCTGGTAATGAGATCTGTTTATTTCACAACTTCTCTAAGAAATTGTACTAGTTTCCATCATGTTGTATTTACTTAATGTGGCGAATTTCATCAGAAAGCAAAACCAAATCTGAGTAAATACGATTTTAAAGGCCTTCAGGAGTTAATGGGAAGCTACTGCCTACAGAGGGATCATTATTTTTACACCTATTTGTTTGACCAAGAAGTAAAAAATGAACTATGGTAATTTAAAATATAATAGGAAAAACATATCTCTAATTTATAAATAAATGTTCTAAAGAGAAGGTCATATTTGATGGAAAATTTTGTTTGAAAGTAATCCAAAAGAATACCATAAAATAAAATTAAAATACAGTTTCCTAGAAATGTGGATAAAAATTCAAGCTTGTGAATAAGTCCTGTCTGTGACTGAACAATAACCACAAAAGGTACTGAAATGGACTCAAGTAAAGCAGATGGCACTGTAGTCTTTTGGCGACCGGCAGGTGTATGTTTAGTTTTTCATTCCCTCACCTGTTTTCAAAATGACCCAGACACAATTTCTAGGCTTGTTTGTGATGTCTTAAGACAGAGTGGTTAACATGTGCCTTATCTATCACTGTAATAAAGTGTTATCAGAAAGAATTGGCTGTATTTACAAGAGCTATTGACACAGTGAATACCCTTGAACACAAACTTTCCAATACTTACGCTCCCTGAAACATACTAATTAGAGCCCCGTTTCTTGGAAAGGTAACATGTTGATATTGTTTTCTAATAGTGTTTGTCGACGAGGAATGTTCAATTGCACATATTATCCATGCCCAGCAGTATGCACAATCTATGGGGACCGGCATTATCATTCTTTTGATGGCCTGGAATATGATTATATCAGTGATTGCCAGGTATTTTTGATAAAGGTATGTCACAGTTGTTATTGTTTGGTTGCTAAGTCATGTCTGACTGTTTGCCACCCCATGGACTATAGCCTGCCAGGCTTTTCTGTCCATGGGATTTCCCATGCAAGAATACTGGAGTAGGTTGCCATTTCCTTCTCTGGAGTATCTTCCCAACTCTGGGATAAAACCGAGGTTTCCTGCACTGCAGGCAGCTTCTTTTACCGCTGAGCCACCTGGGAAGCCAATGTCACATTTCCTTGTTTTAGTTACAGTTATGTAGAGACAATGTGAAAAACAAGTATGGTAGACTGTGACTTATCACATCCACATATCATTAGTGAAACTTATAAAAGCTATAGAAATTTTAAATTAATTTCCTTAACTAGTTGTAAAGCTTTATTATTTGTAAATGATGACCTAATTTCATAACATTTCTGTGCCTCTGACTTCTCATTTGTAAAATAAGGATAATAATTGTCCCTATCCCCCCAGGGTAGTTCTCAGGATTGAATGAAATAAATATTTGTAAAGCTTGCACATAGTACTTACTATTTAGTAACTGCTCAGTAAATATCAACCATTTTTATTTTTATTGGTTTAATTTGGTGAATGTAAATATAGCACATTAAATCATGTATTGGACCATGTATTGGTTATAGTTGTAGCAATTAAAATGACATTATTCTCATTTCTAGACAGGCTATTTTGTTAATATGCTTTGGTAAACCTTGAGCTTTGTATATCTAATAGAATCCTTAAAAGTTTTAGGAAGAAGTTGCCCAAGAATAAGCAAAATAACATCTTTCCGTCCAGCAAGGTGACCTGTGATTTTCTTGAATGTGTGTTTTCTTCTGGGTAAGGCTTTTATGTTTTTAGCATATGTCAAGAAAGTAGGCATGTTCCCATTTTGTATTAGTTATTTTAAATAAAAAACAAACAGTAAATCTATAGCCTTCTAAACTTAAGCAAAGCTCCTGCTATGTTTCAAGGGAAACCATTGAGTTTCCCTTTCAGTACTATTTTTAGCCTCCTTTATGAACAGTTTTAAGTTTCTTAAAGAATAAATCCCTGGGAATGAATTTGGAAGTTAGATAATTATAGAAGATGACAAGTTGCCTGTAGGGTATGCATGTGTGGTTTTGATATATCTTGGAGCACAGGAAAGGCACAGTGATACATATCCATTCTATGAGTATTTGTCCTCTTCAAACGAGTAGTATTTAGCAAATAATTTTACATGAGGATTTTCTTACCTCTTGAAGTTTAGGTTGTAAATTGAGAAGCCTGGAAAAGTAAAAAGCAATTTAGACCTTTGAATGCATAAACTGATACTCCTCCCCCCCATAATGTTTCAGACTGATTTTATGCCAAATCCTTGCTTCCCTTGATATTTAGGTGTCTCTGATATTCCTTAAGAACCCTCTTCCTTTGCATTTCTGGCTGTTCTGCTCTTGTAGCCCTTCACTGTCTCTCCTGGTTTCTCCTTTGTCTCTCTGTTGCCTTTTCTTTTTGCATAAGTCCTAGACCATAGATGACGGAGTTGGCCCCTTCAGGGCAAGGACCAAACCCTAGTCACCATTGTTTTAATAGGGCTGAGCACCATGCAGGGAACACTTGTCCACTGAATGTTAAGTGAACTGGATGTCTGTAATTGGGTCTCTCTCCTTTTCTCCCAGTGCTTAAGTTCATCCACCTCTATAATCTTGGTGAAGTCACTCAGTCGTGTCCGACTCTTTGCGACCCCGTGGACTATAACCTACTAGACTTCTCTGTCCATGGGATTCTCCAGGCAAGAATACTGGAGTGGATTGCCATTTCCTTCTCCAGGGGATCTTCCCGACCCAGGGATCGAACCTGGGTATCCTGCATTGGAAGTGGACACTTTAACCTCTGAGCCACCAGGGAAGCCCTAACCTCACCTAAAAGCTGATGAGTTCCAAACTGACATGGACAGCTCTGACCTTCAACTTCTAGGCTGTCTTCTGACTCAAGGTCATCCCTATAATAATACATGTTTTTTGTTCTGTTAACCTTTCTAAGACTCATATTGCTATCCTGTCACTGATTTTTAAGAACTGCAGCTGACTCGGATTTACCGGCTTCCATAAAATTGAACTTCTCAGGATAATCCTTCCAGGGTTTTTCTCAGGGTATGTTTTGTACCTGACTGCCTCTACTCCCTCAAAGTGACTTTTCTAGTTCATATTTGTCTGTTCTGTTCTTACATATCCTACAATATTTGATAGTCCTCATGTCAAAAGTAAGCAACCCATTACATTCTGATTATTTTATATGTGCTCAGTTAGATCGTGTAACATTTTATGTCAGAGTTCTGTTATACTTCTTTTGGGTTCCTCACTAGGGCTAGCACAGTTATGGTTGTATTATAAGAGCTAAAAAATTACTTGCTCTGTTTTTAACCATCTTTTAAGAGGGTAGAATTCAAAAAGTTACCCTTAATTAGTAATCATATATTTGTTATGTATGCATACACTTGCCTTCAACATGAAGTATAGAGAGCAGTGTTCTTAAACTTTAGTATGTATGCATATAACTTTGAAATCTTGGTAAATCTAGCTTCTGATTTTATGTGTTTGGAACAGTGTCTTGGAGTCTGCAATTTAAAATAAACTACTCTGATGTTTCATGTCCATTGTCCACTCTTTGAAAAGGAAGAATATAAAGCATTTCCTTCTTTAAAATACCAATTTTAACTAGTTTTGAGATTCTCCTCTTCTTCTGAATAGTAAACTTTGTCATATCTAGAAAAAACAAAGTATCATTGACAATACTGTTTCAAATATGACTATCAGTCATTGACAATACTGTATCAAACACTGAATATATCATTAAGGCTAATTAATGATTCTTTTTGTGGTTTCATTTTAAGTAGCAAAGCAAAAATTCTGCCAAACTTTGTTTTCACTTTGTGTATGGAAAAATTATTTAGAAGTATTTACTAAAAGCATTTTAAACCTTGTCCATGTATTACCATCTTTGTAAACATTTTCCAATGTGTGGTCTTTGCTGATATATTATCAGTTCATTCATTTAATACACAATTTTCAGGGCCTATTAAATGTAAACTGTATTAGCAAAGACGTTCCTTCTCTATATATTAGGATAGATTTCTCCAAGAAAATTCTGAAGTTTTGAAAACAGGGATCATACTCTATATTTCTTTTTTCCTTCCCCTCCATCGTTTTGCAAAATGCTGAGCATTTAGCAAACTCTTAATACCTACTTATTTTATCTGCCTGGCTTTTCCTTAACTCATCTGTCTTTGCAGCAGAGAAATCATAGTATTTTCCATTGTATTTTCAAATAATGATTTTTCTTAGTTTAAGTATAATTAATTTACAATATATGTTAGTTTCAAGTATACAGAAAAGTGATTATTCAGGAAGAATATTTGTCTCAATTCTGATTCCAGACAAAATGAAATTATCTTCTTATATCTGATGCTCAATGATAATAACAGTCATTTTTATTGGTACTGGATATAAGAGTGCCATTTTGTTGGCAGGCAAGAGCCATTGAAGTTTGGTTTTCAGGCTTCGTAAACCTCGTTTCCTCTCATCACTTTAATTTGCTGCTGTATTCTTCTGTAAAAATACATATATCATATTCAGTCTCAAGTTTTAATGAGATATGCCTACCTGTAAATGAGAAGACATGTCACAGGAAGAATTAGTCCAACATTTGGATAAAATGTTAAATATCTGGGTTAAGATCTACCATGGGCTCAATAAAGGACAGAAATGGTATGGACTTAACAGAAG
>SJYC01117620.1:0-40388 GCA_006408675.1 Madoqua kirkii
AGGAGAAGGGGACGACAGAGGATGAGATGGCTGAATGGCATCACCGACTCGATGAACGTGAGTCTGAGTGAACTCCAGGAGATGGTGATGGACAGGGAGGCCTGGCGTGCTGCGATTCATGGGGTCGCAAAGAGTCGGACACAACTGAGAGACTGAACTGAACTCAACTGAACTGAACTGAAGGTTCTCTCAGTGGCTCAAATCAGAATAATGGAAATGTTTCTATAATTAGCAAGTGATAGAATTTTAATCACCAAAGTGCTAACAATTTTATAGAGATTTTATTAAAATTAAGCCTAAATTCAGGTTTATTCATATCTTTCAATGGGTGAAGTGAAATATTTCCTTTCTTCCCAAATCACCCTAAAATGTACACCTTCTGTGTGTGTTGGGGGGGGCGGGGAGAGGAATAAAACAAAAATAAAATCAACTGTCCATAATCAGTAAGTGTCATGGCCTGTTTTTAGTGACATTTATCATTGAAAGTGGACAAAGTGCTAGGTTTGGGGGGGACACAGAAATGAATAAGGCACAGCCAGGAACTTGGTTAGTTACAGACAGAGGAAATAAGTGCCACGTAAAGAACCACTGTGGGTGAAGGGAGCACACTGATGATTGCACATCTCATGATTCTGGGGCCCCAGGGAACTTCACAGAGCAGGTAGTGCTGCGTTCTAGGCAGTTTCTTTGTACTGTTGTGAAATGAGTCATAATAGAAATATATAGTGATTACCATTTTGTCAGATATCCTCCTAACCAGTTGGCATGATCCTCATCACAACGCTACAAAGCAGCAATTGTTGTCAGTGTACGGAAACTGAGGCATAAAGAAATTAAGTAATTTGATCAATGTTTCACAAGTAAGGAATTCAAACCCAAGCAGTCTAGCTTGAGCCTGCACCCTTTTACACCCTCTATGATTCCATGGTGTTGCATTGATATTGCTATATATCACTTTCTTCCTTTCAAATAGTCTATCTTCTAGGCACTAGCTATCACAATGGAACATAAACTTTTAAAAGTTATTCATTGCCAGACATTGTTACAGGCTTTATATACAATCATCTCATTACCTTCTTCCCCTTAAACTCATGAAGCAGACACTTCCTCACTTTACAAATAATGAAACTGGACCATTCTTCATCATCATGACCAAAAGCATAACCAACTTTATCTACCTTATATGAAAAACAACCCACTCCAGTATTCTTGCCTGGAAAATTCCATGGACAGAGGAGCCGGGTGGGCTACAATCCATGGCGTTGCAAAAGAGTCAGACACGACTGAGCACAGCACACATTGAAATTAAATCCAGAAGAGTACTTACATGTATAAGGTCTTGTGTTAGGCAATGAGTCATGTCCGACTCTGTGACCACATGGACTATAGCCTGCCAGGCTCATCTGGCAAGA
The DNA here is from genome assembly GCA_006408675.1 of Madoqua kirkii. NCBI lineage: Eukaryota > Metazoa > Chordata > Mammalia > Artiodactyla > Bovidae > Madoqua > Madoqua kirkii. The sequence continues at coordinate 1,413 of SJYC01117620.1, forward strand.
ATACTGGAGATTCTCCAGGCAAGAATACTGGAGTGGGTTGCCATTCCCTTCACAATCCATGGCATTGCAAAAGAGTCAGACACGACTGAGAACAGCACACATTGAAATTAAATCCAGAAGAGTACTTACATGTATAAGGTCTTGTGTTAGGCAATGAGTCATGTCCGACTCTGTGACCACATGGACTATAGCCTGCCAGGCTCATCTGGCAAGAATACTGGAGATTCTCCAGGCAAGAATACTGGAGTGGGTTGCCATTCCCTTCTTTAGGGAATCTACCCAGCCCAGGGATCGAACTTGAGTCTCCTTCATTGGAGTTATTTTATTAATTTATTTTAATTGGAGTCTAATTACTTTAAACTACTGTAGTGGTTTTTGCCATACATTGACATGAATCAGCCACGGGTGTACATGTGTCCCCCATCCTGAACCCTCCTCCCTCCTCCCTCCCCACCTCATCCCTCTGGATTGTCCCAGTGCACTGGCTTTGAGTGCCCTGTTTCATGCATTGAACTTGGACTGGTGATCTATTTCACATATGGTAATATACACGTTTCAATGCTCTTCTCTCAAATCATCCTACCCTCGCCATCTCCCACAGAGTCCAAAAGTCTGTTCTTTATATCTGTGTCTCTTTTGCTGTCTCACATATAGGGTCATCGTTACCATCTTTCTAAATTCCATATATATGCATTAATATACTGTATTGGTGTTTTTCTTCCTGACTTACTTCACTCTGTATAGTAAGCTCCAGTTTCATGCAGGCAGGTGGATTCTTTATCATCTGAGCCACCAGGGAAGACCTTCCAAGACAGTAACAAATTTCAAATATTTTTTCCACAGTAAGACCAAATTCTCAGACTTTTGGTTTGGACACATAAGGCACAGAGAGACTGCCATAGTAAACACAGAGCAAATAAGATAGGTCCAGAGAGGAATGAACATCTTTACAAAACAAGAGGAGTTTGCAAAGAGATTAGAGCAGGGATTGCAAGAGGGAATAATGGCAGAGAACCGGGCTGTTGGGAATACAAGAGGTAATTTCTAGCTACTTCTTTGGAAAAATAGATTTCTGCTACCTTCAGAAAGCTGCTCTCAGAATATGAAGCAAATAGCTTCAGAATAGAATATATATTTTTTCTTAGACTGTTCACCACTGAGACTCTCATTCTTCACTTTGTCCTGCTGTAGCCAGTACCACCCTCCTTCTAGGTTAAGAGCTGTTGCCTGGTCAGTATTTGAATTTACTTCAGTGATTGTAAGTTGTATCTACTGATTGTTCCAATTATATAAAATAATACTATGCAATAAGAAAGAGAATTAAGAAAATGATGAAGAAAACAAAAACTTGTTGAAAAGTCCATTGCTGAAAATAATTTGGCATTTTCTCTTCCAGTTTTTTCCACTAACACATATGAGTTTTGTTAAGAAAAAAATACACATGACTAGGATCACTCTCGTGCAGTTTGGTATATTACTTTTTCACTTCATAAACATTTTTCTACCTTCAAATATTCTCTAAATTATTATTTTTAATAATTATATGATATACATCATAATTATTATTATAGTTTTACATAATAGAGATTAATAACTTCCTTATTCTTGGATAAGTAGGTTATTTCTGACTGTTGCTGTTATTTGAAATATATAATCCTGCATATATAATTTGGTTGCCTATATAATTTCCCCCAAGCCCCAGAGAGGTCCTTAGAAGTGGAGTTATTGGATCAAAAAATTCCTTTTTTGCTGTTTTATCAGTAATATAAACATGCAAATGTGAGAGAGTTTGGAGGGAATAGGATAAGATTGGAAAGTGGAAGTGCTTGCAAATTTTGCTACTGTGCTTGCTAATTTCTATAAAAATTATATAAAATATAAAACATTAGAAAGCATTAAAAATACTCCCCCCCCCAAAAAAAAAGAAAATTAATTTGGACTATCATCTGTATTTCACTCTGAGACTTTCATTTTTATCAGCTGTCTTTAGGGTTGGATTTCTGTCTTTTGGATATTAATGAGAATAAAAAAGATTCATAGTGAGAATGTTGCATCTTAACATACTCACTGTGAACTTAAGAGACTTGGGTTTGATCCCTGGATTGGGAAGATCATCTGGAGAAGGAAATGGCAACCTACTCCAGTATTCTTGCCTAGAGAATCCCATGAACAGAGGAGCCTGGTGGGTTACAGTCCAGGGGGTCACAAAGAGTTAGACACGGCTAAGCGGTTAAACTGAAAGTGAATAACGGAGTTCAGGTTCGATATCCATTCCCAATTGTATGTTCCTAGAACAAAGGATAGAAAGAGCAGAAGGTTGTCATACAAAACTTTCATCAGAATTTATAAACACTGGAGCAATGCACTAGTAAGTAATACACTGATGGCCAAAAAGAGGCATTATGGCTTCCAAAGGCATCTAACTTTCTGTTGCTTTATGCCTGAATAAATTTGCATTGCTGCTTTGAAGTTATGGTTGACACTGTTCAATATAACTTCTTTAAGGTTGAAAGAAAAAGGACCAGTCACCTATTGTTTCATGCTAAGTCACTTCAGTTGTGTGTGACTCTTTGAGATCCCATGGACTGTAGCCCCCCAGGCTCCTCTGTCCATAAGATTCTCCAGGCAAGAATATTGGAGTAGGTTGCCATTTCCTTCTCCAGGGGATCTTTTCAACCCAGGGATAGAACCCGCATCTCCTGCGGCTCCTACATTGCTGGCAGATTCTTACTGCTGAGCCCCTGGGGGAAGCCCTGTCACCTATTACTAGAGTTCTCAAATTGCCCCCTCTTACCTGCTTACTTGTATTGCACTCAGAATGTGTGATTCCTCACACATCTGCCTGGACCACAGTCTCCTGGATGTTTCCACTGAGTCTGATAGTCCATGCTGCAGCTTTCTGCTTGGGCCTGGCCAAGGCCACCGTACACTTCACCAACTCAGCTCTGACCCTAATCCTTTGTTCTTAGACAAGAATACTATTTGAGTGGAAAACTTTTCTATTTAACTGAGGACAACATTAAACAGATTTTGCTTTAATGAAATGAAATGGAGTCTGAATTTATCTGACAGTCTGGAATCAGCAGAGAGAAATAAACACATCTCTAGGGAACTGGAAAACCTGTGTGTATGATTTTGCCATTTTTCACTTCCAGGGATTTGGGTGTTATTGTAAAGAACCATGTTTCCACATCTACTGATAACAGATCCATATTCAGCATGATAGAATTTCTGTTGGGAAAACTGAGGTTCTCTTTCTATTTTTGCCCAAATAGAGATGCTTTACACAGCTCCAAACTTCTGCTTTTTGACATTGTACCATGCTGGGAGATGTTAGATGTATTTCCCACAAGAAAGCACCAGTCCCTTCTATAGGGAGCCAGACAGTTCCTATGGGGGTAAGGGGGGTCATGGTGGTGGTGGTCTTGGCATAAACCAACAACTCATCAGAGAAATAGCTGCAAGCTGCTCAGATGGCAAAGAATCCGCCTGCAATGCAGGAGATGGGGTTCAATCCCTGGGTTGGGAAGATGTTCTGGAGAAGGAAATGGCTACCCAGCTCCAGTATTGCTGCCTGGAGAATTCCGTGGACAGAAGAGCCTGGTGGACTACAGTTCATGGCATCACACAGAGTCAGACATAACTGAGCAACGAATACTTGCTCAGAGGAAGTATGTGAGTTCCTTCTGTCTTTGCTCTGTCTGTGTTGTTCAAGGTTATAAGTTCCAAACAATACAATCTACTCTAGCTGTTTAAGCAGAAAATAGATTTAATAAAGGACATCAGTAACTCACAGAGTAATTGAGGGAACTGGAGAAACAGATTTGAGGCTAAGTTTCCAGAAACATATCCCCCATCCAGTCACAAAGGAGGATCCAGTCACATCCTCTGCAGCACGAAGAGATAGTTGCCATTGCTCCTTGATGAGCATAAAACTTTCAGAACTCTATAGCTGCTGCCACACTGATAGTGCCAAGTGTGCACTGGAACTCACCTTGCAACCGAGAGCTGGAGGCTTCAGTTGCCACCGGTTCCAAGAGAACCGGAAACTATACCAGGAGCCTGAACCAAATTCTTATCTGAGTATGTTTCATGCACATGGCACCTTGAAAGATACAAGGAGACCTAGAAGTTTGAATCTCAGCTCCTACTTTGGGTTTGGGGGTTACTTGAAGATTCCCCAGCTCTGCTGTCTAGCGTACACATTTGTTCAACAGGAAGATGTCTTCCTAATTCTGGACATGAACTTGCAATCTCTCCAAGTGCTTTCTACATGGGCTTCAGAATGAGTCAGCCATGGATTCACACCCCTGCCCTGTCTGTTGCTCTCCAAATGACTGGAAGCAAGCCCGGTTCTCTCTCTTTCTCATCTCAGCTTCCTTATCTGCAAAATACACATAATACCATGTGCCTCAAGGCTTCCCAGGTGGCGCAGTGGTAAAGAACCTGCCTGCCAGTGCAGGAGATACAGGAGATACAAGTTGGATCCCTGGGTTGTGACGATTCCCTGGAGGAGGAAATGGCGACCCACTCGAGTATTCTTGCCTGGAAAATTCCATGGACTGAGGAGCCTGGCAGGGCTGCAATCCATGGGGTTGCAAAAAGTTGAATATGACTAAGAGACTGAGCATGCGTGACAAGAATTTAAACAAATGTAAACCCTTAGTGTAGCTCCTTGTAATGGAGTGAGCCATTCAATATATGATGTTTTACACTGTAATTACTAATAGTAAGGCTGAATGCATAGTTTGAAAAAGAATTAAAAAAAACATTATCAAAAGTCATACCTTCTTAAGAATAATAACAATCCTACTAATCACAAACTAGCAAAGTTCAACTACCATTTCCACCCAAGTTCAACTTAACATTTATCATATTTCAGTTCTTATAAAGGATTCTGTGGCAATAGCTGAACAATGGGAAAGTCTGAAGTCAGATGCTTCCTCAAGTGTTTCCAAAATAAACAGTTACAGGAAGCTCACTCCCCTCTGCCTTAAAGCTCGGGGTAGGGGGGTGGATGAGCAGGGGAGGGTCTGATACTCTACTCCCGACCGGAGTTGGGGAGCCGATCAATGCGTGGTTAAGTGTTTCTGCGGCACTTTTATTATGTTTGACAGTGATGACAGTGTAGTACGCACTGCATAGGATGACAGATGTGCACATTTCTTCCTCTCGTCCACACTGCTTCTATTTTTCTCTCCAGCCTCCTGAGTGAAAGCCAGTCATACCAAAAGCATGCCGAGTGGGAGTTCAGATTGGCCAGGGCCAAAATTACCCATAATTCCAGGTTTCCAGAGTTGCAGAGAGGGAGCTGACTACTCAAGGCAGAAAGAACAAGAAAGGCTGCATGTTCAGGAGTTAATAGATGAACGGGGATAGGCTTGGTCACATGGTTTTCTTTTATCACAAAACGAGGTCCCTTTCCCATGATACAGGCAGTGCTCATGGATGAAGGTGTCAGAAAAAAAATAAACAAGCATCTCTAAATAGATCGTAGATTTACATTATACAGGGCAAGACTTTTTTTTAATGCTTTTGCTAGAGTAATTTTGCAAGATCGTATTTAGATGCCACCCAGTTCTCCCTCTTGGCTGGTACCCAGATGTTTCCACTTGGATCTGAGGCCCACCAGGCAGCATCCAGATGTTTTGAGGGGGCAGAGGAAGTTCTTTCATTTGTGGCAAATCTGAGAAGTGAAGATTCATTGACTCATGTAATATTAGTCTTCCTACACAAGGAATTTGGAACCAAGCTTGTTTGCCCACTTTCCCAGTCCTGTGAGGGGTCACTGAACGGGGTGGGCCAGTGAGAAAGCCTTTTGGCTGGGGTTTTGTACAGATGGCACTGAACTCCCAAATGCCTACTGCGGTTTCTGATTAGCCCTGTGCTCTCCTTTCTGCTCTTGGAAAGGCTATTGTGTGGAGGAGGAGGAAGCTTCAGGCTTTTCTGGAGATGTTTTCCTGTAACTCCAGGTCAAGGTCCCATCACCCCCTCCATCTCGTGTTTAATCTCCTGCAGTCCTCTCCTAAGACTTGCCCTGAAATCCTGTCTCTTCTAAAAACCCACTCATGACTGCTCATCTCAGTAGAACAACAGATCTTCACAAGACAAATATTTTCAATAGCTTGATCGTCTTTTTCCTGTTTCTCTTTGATTTCGTTTCATTTCCTCCTGTTGCCCCCCTTCCTTCTGCCCCTGTAGCCCCTGCCACTGACCCTCTTGCCTGGCTCACTCTGTTTCATTCATAATTCTTTTCTGTTACTCATGTGCCCTTGGCACACTCCTGCCAGGACGAGAGGGTGGATGGCTGGGAGTATTCAAAAGTGTTCTTGCCCGAGTGTTCCTCTGACCCAGACACACTTCGCTCAGGTCTCTCCCCAAGAGTTAACTTTTTGGAAGAATCTCCCATTTTCACTCTCCATAAAATATCAGTGCCCCCTGCCCGACTAGCCCTCGATTTAACTTTCTCCTGCCCGCCATTTCATATCACTGCCTGACATGACAAATTATTGCTTGCTTAATTGATCCTGTTTTTCTCCACCAGTATCTCAACTCCAGAAGACAAGGTTTGTGTCTGTTTTATTTCCTGTTGTATGTCCAGGGCCAAGAATGGTACCTCGCACAGACTGGACACTCACTCAACAAATGCTCAGGTCAATAAGTACAGTTATTGTGATGCTTATGTTTCCATGTGGTTTGTGAAGGGTCTGCTCGTATTTCATGGCCAATGCTGGGACTCTTGAATTCTTCCACTCATAGTGCCTGTTTTCCTGAAGAATTAGGTGAGGAATGGAGTAAACCAGCTATGAATGGAGTAACTAGCTATTTCCCAACGTTTGCAGAACAGACATTCAATGATCAGAATGGGATCAAGGGCTTTGCTTTTTTGCTGCTTTTTTGGAATAAATCAACACAGATCTGTATTAAAAAACAGTAAGTCCTGGAGAGAGAATATACGGCATGGTGACCATAGTTAATAATACTATTTTATAATTTGGCAAGTTGCTTAGAAAGTAGATCTTAATGGCTTTCAACACAAGGAAAAATATCAATATTTGTAACTCTGTGGTGATGGATGCTAATGTGATCATATCACAATATATGCAAATATTGAATCATTATGTCATACACCTAAAACTAATATACTGTTCTATGTCAATTATATCTCAATAAAAAAGTAAATAATAGAGACATCACATCTTTATTGTGTGAAGTGATGATTTCCTGCACTTTGTTCAGGAGCTGATCTTACAAGGATCACAAGAACATTGATGATCCTTACTGTCCCCACCTCAACTTCATTTATTTGCCTTTCTGGGCCAGGGTAACATCAGATATATGGTCTTTATCCTGGAAATTTCCCATTAAAGTGTTATATGCATACATACACACACACAAACTTATAAATACATACATATGCACGTGTGTATATACCTAAACATAGATACTTATTTATACATGCTAAGCCCCTTCAGTCGTGTCTGACTCTTTGTGACCCTATGGACTATAGCCTGCCTGTCTCCTCTGTCTATGGGATTCTCCAGGCAAGAATGATCGCCATGCCCTGCTCCAGGGATCTTCCCAACCCAGGAATGGAACCCATGTCTCTTACGTCTCCTCATTGGCAGGCAGGTTCTTTGCCACTAATGCCACCTAGGAAGCCATATATGCTTATATACATTATAGATAGACATAGTGCATATATGCGTACATGTGTATGTATATATAATCTGATCTTTCTTTGAATATTTAAAAATATGTGATGCACTAAAATTTCTTTACTTCTTTCTCTCTTCTTTCATTGGTCCCACTCTATTGGAATCTTCTGTACCTAATAATGTATTCCCAGCTTTCTTGTAGGCCAGTGGTCTCCAACCTTTAGAGCATCAGGGACCAGTTTTGTGGTAGAAAATTTTTCCATGGACCTGGGACGGGGTGGTTTTGGGATGATTCGAGCACAATACATTTATTGTGCACTTTATTTCTATTATTACATCAGCTTCACCTGAGGTAATCAGGCATTAGATCCTGGAGGTTGGGGACCTCTGGGACTGATTCCTTCACTCACCAAGACCTCAAAGTAAGTTCTCAGTCAATATTTGTTAACCCAGTGACTGATTATTGGAGCCCCGGTTTCATAGCACGGGCTTCCCAGGCAGTGCCGGTGGTAAAGAACTCGCCTGCCAATGTATGAGACATAAGAGACTCAGGTTTGATCCCTAGGTTGGGAAGCTCCCTTGGAGAAGGAAAAGGAAACCCACTCCAGTATTCTTGCCTGGAGGATCCCATGGACCGAGGAGCCTGGCAGGCTACAGTGCAGAGCATCGCGGAGAGTTGGACACGACTGAAGTGACTTAGCACTCTACACAATTTCAAAGCATAGAAGCGTGAACTTCACTTCCAGACGTCAGTCTAAAGAATGATAGTGCACAGCTTTATTGCAATCCAGAATTTCTTAAAAGCTGCTGGGATGTGTTTTTGATGACTGTGATTGCTTTATTGTAAGATGAAATTACAAAGATGATAGAATAAATGTATTGACTAAAATGAGCCATTTTATTTCGGATTTTGTAATTCTTTTTGTCAAAATAGTTTCCCTCTCAACAAGATGTATTTTTCTACATAAAAAAAGAGCAGAGCTCTGTCAAAAGCCACATGCAATGCCCCCAAGAAACTCAGGGAAGCCAAGTATTAGCTGTGGATAAACTTATTCATCATGACACAAGTGTTGACCTAAATTCTCTCTGATTGTATTAAGGCTCAAGGAGGGCATTTTAGACATGCAATAGGCCCTGCAATCTTGACCCCCAAACACACTGACTCAACACCTTCTAAGGCTGGACCTTCACATTTGTATTTTTCCTTCAAAAAGAGGGAAAATCCTAGCAAGTCACTGTCCTTGGTTGCATCATGCCCAGAGAAAAGACAGAGAAAAAACAAAATTAAATCTCCTTTTCGTTTAAGCAGTTTTAATTCCTCAAGTTAAACAGAGGAAATAAAGATGTGTAACTGAGAGTCCAGGGCCATCCAGCAATTTTGTGCTGAGCATTGCTTCATTGTATCCACTCAGGTTTCTTAAGTTCTAGAGTGTCAAAAGTACCACATTCATCTCTTTTTCTACTTGAATCTTGATGAAATAAATGGAGAGATCATGTAGCCTATTAAAAAGGGACATACAAGGAAAACTTACAATTTTTTAAATGTATATTTGTGCTGCTAGTAGTTATTCTAGACGTTAAAAGATGCTTTTGTGCACTTGCTTACTTGTGCTTTTTGTAAGTCAGCTGCAAAAAAAAAAAATCTTTGGGTAGAATTTTAAAGATCTCTTTTGTAGAAACACTGGGGTCTTGTAATTGGTTGAGTACAACTAGCCAGTCTGAGAGGATGACCTTTCACCTCAACCCAAAAAAGAGCACTCTGGAGAGAGAGGTGCCGTAATCTGGGTTTAAGGCTTCTTAGCAACATGTCGAGAGCCTGCTCGCTGCTCCACACACAGACAGTGGCAAGAAATCCCAGCCTCAACATGAGTTTAGCCCTTGAGAAAATCTACTCTGGAGCATGAAGAAAGGATATGTCCCACACCCCTTTGCCAGGTGGAAACAGATCCTTATAATTAGTGGTAGGAAATTGTTATGGGAAGGAAAGGAGAGATTAGCCTGAAAGAGGCCACTATCTTCAAGTCTGGATTTTAGCGTGATGGCCCTGCCGCTCTGACTTCATTTTTCCTTCTCTCTGTCCAATCCTTTAGCATTATACCTCCTCCATCACACATTTGACATGTAGCTTTGCTCCTTATGTTCATCCTGGCCTAGATGCGAGCACCCAGCTCCAGAGTCCAGCTGGGAGTTAGAGTCTCTTCAACTCCATTTACCACTTGGGGGCCTGAATCTCACATTTTTCAGCTTTCAGGTAGGTGTGTCCATAGTACTCGCCTTATAGATTTGCTGTGTTAAATAGAGTAATCAAAATGCATGACTAAGCCCAATGTTTAAAGGCCCCAGTAAGCACTACTTTAAAAATGCCACACTCTTTCTCTGCATTATGGTTTCAACCTGGTGGTTCTACCTGAGTGCTTGTTGAGGCTTGGAAATAGGACTCTAACATCTTTAAGATACTGTTGTTAGGATCTTATTTAAGGACATCAGTGTTGGTGATTTAGTTGCTAAGTTGTGTCCAACTTTGCAACCCCATGCATTGTAGCCCACCAGGCTCCTCTGTCCATGGGATTCTCCAGGCCATAACACTGGAGTAGGTTGCAATTTCTTTCTCCAGGGAATCTTCCTTACCTAGGGACTGGACCTGGATCTCCTGCAATGCAGGCAGATTCTTTACCAAGTGAACTACCAGGGAAGCCTTTTAAAGAATTGGGACTCAGTATACAATTACTACAATTCATGTTAATTTATAACTTGTTATGCTATAACTCATTCCTGGGGATATAATATCATTTCTTTTTGAGCAGGAAATTTAATAATATCACATAGTTTTTATTGAAAGCCTAACATGTGCTGGGCCATTTACTACTATTAATAGGTGCTGAGGTATGTTATCCCTCATCCTAATAATGTCTCTGAAAACTGATTTAATTATCTCTCTTTTACAGTTGAGGCTAAACTGAGGTTCAGAGAGGTTAAGTAGCTGAGCCAAAGTTTCAAGGCAGGTTCACAGGTAACAAGGATAGATTTTAACACTGGGTTCACATGACCTCATTTTCTTTTCCTCATTCCTTGTCACCACAGTCTTGATATTAGAGTAAGTTGCTTTAGGTGCTGCCTGGAATGTCTGATATTTAAACAGAAAATTCTGAAGGTGCTGGGACCAATGACTACTGTTTACACAGTGTCCTGGATGCTGTTGACAACCTCCATTCCTCTTTTCATCCTTCTCATTCTCTTTTTCTGTCGTCTTGCTCCCTCTTCTTTCTTTGAGATGTCTAAACAAAGTAATCAAATGAGAAGCAAGTTCTACTTTACATATAGAGGTAGTAATTGGGTGTGTGTTATCTGTTGGGGGATTTGGAAGAGATTCTCCAAGAACTGAGACTGATACCTGAGTGTCAGAACTTGTAGGACTAGGATTTTACAGATTTTAGGATTTTATTCCTGGTTCCTGCAAAATTATAATGTCAAGCAAATATCCAGAAAATCTGTTATTGACAAGAAGAATATTGCCCAGGATAAAAAATTCACATTTGCAATTCACAATTGCACTGCAATGTTTAATGTAAAGCCAACTATAATATGAAATTAAAATAAATTCAGCCTGAAGTCATCCAATAATTAGATAAATATGATCTATATTTCAGCAGGTCTAATTAGCATATTTTTATATGAAAAGATTCTAAAGAAGAAAAAACTACACTGCCCAATTTCTTACCATACAGGTATGAGGTGGCAAAATAAATTTTCAACTCAGGTATCTGCTACAACTTCTCAAAGAATTGTTTCTTTAACCTTTCTTCAAGGTAGAGACAATGTCCCTCTCAGATCATTGTGGGAGGCAACTGAGACAACATTTTAGAGACTTGGTCTTGGACTCTAGATTCAATTGCATTTGTCTCATTTCCCTCTTGACTTCTTCCCTTGTTCTCTTTGCCTGTTTACCAGTTAAATTGTCTTTGTATATTGTAACTATATAATTCACATTAAGTTCTTTTGAAACAGTAATAGAAGAAAACAAAATATACTGTACTAGACACTGTGTAGTGGAGAAGGCAATGGCACCCCACTCCAGCACTCTTGCCTGGAAAATCCCATTGACGGAGGAGCCTGGTAGGCTGGTCCATGGGGTCACCAAGAGTCGGGCACGACTGAGTGACTTCGCTTTTGCTTTTCACTTTCATGCATTGGAGAAGAAAACGGCAAACCACTCCAGTATTCTTGCCTGGAGAATCCCAGGGACAGAGGAGCCCAGTGGGCTGCCATCTATGGGGTCGCACAGAGTGGGACATGACTGAAGTGACTTAGCCGCAGCAGCAGCAGCAGCAGCAGCAGTAGACCTTGTAACAGACAGACTCTGAATAGGGCACTTGAACTCTGGATGTTCTTGGCGTGTCAGATTTCCCATGGTAGTTAAAAAGTTGGATAACATTTTAATCCCATTCAGAAAGGAGGCTTGTCAGAGAGAAAAACAAGTATCTTATATTAGCCTATATATGTGGCATCTAGGAAAAATGATATTGATGAACATGTTTGCAAAGAAGAAATAGACACAGATGTAGAGAACAGATGTATGGATAGCAAGTGGGGGTGGGGTGAAATGGGAAGTTGAGATTGATGTGCATATATTACAATTTATATAATATAGATAACTAACAGGAACCGACTGACACACTAACCAACTAACAAACCAACTAGCAAGAATTCGACTCTGTGCTCCATGGCGACCTAAATAGAAAGACAATCCAAGAAAAAAAGAATATATGTATATGTGTGGCTGATTAACTTTGCTGTACAGCAGAAACTAACATACTAAAACATGTAAAAATCCTGGAACAAAAGTAAAGCTGCTTGAGTTAAATCACTCATTTCTTGAATTTCTGAGGCAATAGTGAAAAGTGAAATTGTTAGTTGCTCAGTTGTATCTGACTCTGTGACCCCGTGAACTGTAGCCTGCCAGGCTCCTTTGTCCATGGGAGTCCCTATGCAAAAATACTGGAATGGGTAGCCATTCCCTTCTCCAGGGGATCTTCCTAACCCAGGGATTAAACCCAGGTCTACTCCCTTGCAGACAGATCCTTTACTATTTGAGACACTGGAAGTAATGGTATAGTCATGCAAATATGTAAATATTGGAGACTGTATATATTTTCTAGAAGCATCTATTGGTAGCTACTCTTATTTAAAATGACTGATTGGGCTCAAGTTCAGAGGAACAGCTGAGATTATTCCAAAATTTTGGCAATTTAAACTACTGTGAAAGATAGGTATAATTATATATTTTAAATATAATATTCCCATCTCCCACAATAAACTGTGGAAAATTCTGAGAGAGATGGGATTACCAGACCACCTGACCTGCCTCTTGAGAAATCTGTATGCAGGTCAGGAAGCAACAGTTAGAACTGGACATGGAACAACAGACTGGTTCCAAATAGGAAAAGGAGTATGTCAAGGCTGTATATTGTCACTCTGCTTATATGCAGAGTACATCATGGGAAAAACTTGACTGGAAGAAACACAAGCTGGAATCAAGATTGCCGAGAGAAATATCAATAACCTCAGATATGCAGATGACACCACCCTTATGGTAGAAAGTGAAGAGAAACTAAAAAACCTCTTGATGAAAGTGAATGAAGAGAGTGAAAAAGTTGGCTTAAAGCTCAACATTCAGAAAACAAAGATCATGGCATCTGGTCCCATCACTTCATGGCAGATAGATGGGGAAACAGTGGAAACAGTGTCAGACTTTATTTTTGGGGGGCTCCAAAATCACTGCAGATGGTGACTGCAGCCATGGAATTAAAAGACATTACTCCTTGGAAGAAAAGTTATGACCAACCTAGGTAGCATATTCAAAAGCAGAGACATTACTTTACCAACAAAGGTCTGTCTAGTCAAGGCTATGGTTTTTCCAGTGGTCATGTATGGATATGAGAGTTGGACTGTGAAGAAGGCTGAGCACCGAAGAATTGATGCTTTTGCACTGTGGTGTTGGAGAAGACTCTTGAGAGTCCCTTGGACTGCAAGGAAATCCAACCAGTTCATTCTGAAGGAGATCAAGCCTGGGTGTTCTTTGGAAGGAATGATGTTAAAGCTGAAACTCCAGTACTTTGATCACCTCATGCGAAGAGTTGACTCATTGGAAAAAACTCTGATGCTGGGAGGGACTGGGGTCAGGAGGAGAAGGGGACGACAGAAGATGAGATAGCTGGATGGCATCACTGACTCAATGGACGTGAGGTTGAGTGAACTCCGGGAGTTGGTGATGAACAGGGAGGCCTGGCGTGCTGCAATTCATGGGGTCGCAGAGAGTAGGACACGACTGAGTGACTAAACTGAACTGAACTGAATATTCTTTGAGGGCTTCCCAGGTGGCACAGTGGTAAAGAATTTGCCTGCCAAGCAGGAGATGTGGGTTTCATCCCTAGTCTAGAAGATCCCCTGGAAAAGGAAATGGCATCCCACTGTAATTTTTTTCTTGCTTGAGAAATCCCATGGACAGAGGATCCTGGTTTAAATAGCATCACTAACTCAGTGGACATGAATTTGAACAAATTCTGAAACATACTAGAGGACAAAGTAGCCTGGCACGTTGAATCCATGGGATAGCAAAGAGTCGGACACGGTTTAGAGACTGAAGAAATAGACAATATAATCATGCTTGCCAGTATCTGGGCAGGAGATTCCCCCATCTGTTGTGTCCCTTGCCGTGCAATGTCAGAAGTTTAGCTAAGAACAGCATCATTAGAACTTTTCTTTCAGAGCTTGTGAATTTATTTGATTTTGAAATGTCCACCTGGATGTATACAAGAGAAATTTGTCTGCAAAGGGACGTAGTTTGCAGTGTAGGCTGCTGCAGGAACGGCCATCAGGGGCACAGACAGTGAGTGGGACAACCTTTGGGTAAGGTGCACAGTAAGCAGACTCTAGGCAGCAGGGAGTAACTAAAACACTGCTTGAAAGATTGAAGTGAAGACTGCAAGACTTCACAGGATTCTTCATCTATAAGAATCCACTATTGGTCCCTGTGTGGAAATGTCAAGAACAGTTACTTACATGGACTTATGAAACTGCTTTATTGACTATGCCAAAGCCTTTGACTGTGTAGATCACAATCAATTGTGGAAAATTCTGAAAGAGATGGGAATACCAGACTACCTGACCTGCCTCCTGAGAAACCTATATGCAGGTCAGGAAGCAACAGTTAGAACTGGACTTGGAACAACAGACTGGTTCCAAATAGGAAAAGGAGTATGTCAAGGCTGTATATTGTCACCCTGCTTATTTACCTTATATGTAGAGTACATCATGAAAAAGGCTGGGCTGGAAGAAGCACAGACTGGAATCAAGATTGCCAGGAGAAAGATCAGTAACCTCTGATATGCAGATAATACCACCCTTATGGCAGAAAGTGAAGAGGAACTAAAAAGCCTCGTGATGAAAGTGAAAGAGGAGAGTGAAAAAGTTGGCTTAAATCTCAACATTCAGAAAATGAAGATCATGGCATCTGGTCCCATCACTTCATGGCAGATAGATGGGGAAACAGTGGAAACAGTGTCAGACTTTATTTTTTGGGGTCCCAAAATCACTGCAGATGGTGATTGCAGCCATGAAATTAAGACACTTAGTCTTCGGAAGGAAAGTTATGATCAACATAGATAGCATATTCAAAAGCAGATATATTACTTTGCCAACAAAGGTCTGTCTAGTCAAGGCTATGGTTTTTCCAGTGGTCATGTATGGATGTGAGAGCTGGTCTGTGAAGAAAGCAATTCTTCTGATTGCTGAAGAATTGATGCTTTTGAACTGTGGTGTTGGAGAAGACTCTTGAGAGTTCCTTGGACTGCAAGGAGATCCAATCAGTTCATCCTGAAGGAGATCAGTCCTGAGTGTTCATTGGAAGGAATGATGCTAAAGCTGAAACTCAATACTTTGGCCACCTCATGCGAAGAGTTGACTCATTGGAAAAGACTCTGATGCTGGGAGGGATTGGGGGCAGGAGGAGAAGGGGACGACAGAGGATGAGATGGCTGGATGGCATCACCAACTCGATGGACATGAGGTTGAGTGAGCTCCAGGAGATGGTGATGGACAGGGAGGCCTGGCATGCTGCGATTCATGGTGTCGCAAAGAGTCAGACACGACTGAGGGACCGACATGAACTGAACTGATGAAACAAAACAAATTTATACTCACGCAGTGCAGTCGTGACTCTAAAGGACTAAGCAGTATGTAATTTACTCACTAGATACTTTGAATGGAAAACAGAAGTGTAAACATAATGTTGATAAGGAAATTTGAAATGTTGTTCTGGATTGCTTCTAAACATGGTTTTCAGCCCTCTGGTCTATACATACACCTGTCGACATCACGCACATCACCTATCCACTTTCAGAACCCGAAAGTGGTGTGGGTAGATCTGGGAGGGGTTCATGACAATTCCCAGAGAAAAAAAATCAGTGGAAAAATGAATAATTCTTCTTTGTGTATTTCTAATTTTTTTAATAGTGTAAATTTTAAGTTGTCTAAGTAACAGCTCCACTGTGAGATTTGGCAAAAAAAGTGGAAATTAACAATAGTTGAGCCCTTGAGGAAAAAATGATGACCAGTCCCCCAGAGCTTGCCATTTTGTCCAAGTGTGAAACTGTGCTAGATTTCACATCACCAAATCTTTTTCTGAAAATGTGTGCCAAGTTAGAAAAAATCACTTGTAGGAAAGAAGTGGGGTAATGTACTTCTGAAAAAATGCAACAGAAAGTTATGTCTAGTGGTGTTGCTGGGCTCACTACCCTGGAAACGAGTTTCGGTTCACAAACTATGCCTAGCTTTATGTGTTGCTGACTTTTGAAGGTTGGAGTCGAGATGCTTGATGTTTTGGGGGTCTTATCTGTATTCCTACAACACACACTGTCAGCTACAGTGGTGGATCCTTTTTTGCTTGGCAGCAAATGCCCATGGAATGCACCAAAGTATATGCATGCTAAGTCATTTCAGTCATGTCTGACTTTTCATGACCCTATGGACTGAGGCCCACCAGGCTCCTCTGGCCAAGGACTTCTCCAGGGAAAAATACTGGAGTGGGTTGCCATTTCCTTCCCCAGACCAATCTAAAGGGGAGGGGACAAATAAAATATTCACATTTAAAAGAAAAAACAATAAGAATTACTTATGACAAGCATGATAATAGAGTATGAGAAAGACTAGCCACCAGAGAATTTATAATAGAATATGCACCATTTCTTTTCCCTTCAAGGAAATGGACTTAGGGTATGACACACATTTTTTATTCTGAAATGGACACATTTCTCCAATCAAAGTAAGTTAAACTTTAAAGAAATTACCTTTGGCAGTGTAGGATTCAGTATTTTCCTTATGTGTGTGTGTGTGTGTGTGTGTGTGTGTGTTTTAAAGATTAATATTTTCACTGCCAACCTTTAAATTCAAATGAGTGTTCTCATGGCTTTGGAGATTTTGTTTGCATCGTTAGTCAGCAATCCCTTTTAAAATGAGTGAATTAATTTGTTGGAATTAGGTTAACAAGTCATATCTTAAGTGCACTGGTTTACATTGTGGTTTGTGGTGAGTTTATGGAGGTTTTGAGAGAAAACTCCAAGTGTTGAAAGCAAACCTTTCTCAGACCATGGTGCCTTTATGAAACTAAGCACAGAGTTTCCTTTTGTGGTCTGGGGTGATGTGGCTTTGGATAATAAATATCTGTAAGAAGATTTCCTGAGGTTGACTAGAAGGCATCACTGACACTTGAAGTGGTTGAATTTCACAGCTTTCCACAGGAATTGGAAGCTTCTCTCTCTCTTTGTATTTTTTTACATACAATAAAAGGACCATCCCTTTATTATCATGTCCTCATAGATAATAATGATCTAATCTCCTTCTTTTTTTTTTTTTTCACTCACAGTCCTTTTTTGAGGTGTGGACCAAGAAGATAAGCATCATCATTTTGTATTTCTTTCTTGAAATACCTTTCACTATCTTGTGTGTCCACCTTTTGGATAAGGAAAATACAACCTTTTGACTCCTCAGTTATCAGAGTCCTGTTGGGAGTCTGAGCAAGAAACACACACACACCCACACCCCCCCCCCCACACACACACGGAAACCCACAGCATGCTCACATTAACTGTGGAAACTGTTTTCTATTAATGTGTAATCAAGAAGCAGGCCGACCATTCGCTTTGAAAAAAGCAAAGAAGAAACCTGTCTGCCCCTACCCCCACGTGACCTTCCTCACTGATCCCCACTGCCCATGGCCAACCTGTTTGTCCAACTTAGCTTCTCAAAGAATCCATTCCACTGGGGTCCCAGAACCAGGACCACAAGGAGGATTTTTTTTGGGGGGTGGGGGTCATGAGTTAAAATATTCCAAAAGCTTCAGGCTTCCATGGCAGTTGACCTTTCGGGCATGTTGCAGCAAAAAAGTTAATTCACTTCACACATGTCGTGGAGCAACAGGTGGTGGGCGGCCATGGGGGCCGCCTGCATTCCTCCGTGTGCAGAGTCCTGGCCCCTGGTATTCGGGGATTTACACTACCTCCCCCAGGCCCTGATGGACAAGCTAATGGGTGTGCTGGAAAGCACTGGGCTATTGATTCCACTGTAACAGAACACCACCCCGTCAATGACACTGCAATGAAATGCTTCAGCAACCCAGAAAGGGTGGCACTAGGCTGTTGAACAACTGGAAGAAATTTGCTCGTAGGCAGCGCGGAGAAATGAAAAGGCTCTCAGGAGCAGGGCCTTGAAAACCCAGGTTATTAAAAAAGCCACAAAGCTGGAGTCTGGCTGAGTGGAGAAAAATAGTTATGGCTCAGTTAGGCATAGCTAAAAGGAGAAGGGAGGGGGGGGGTGCAGCTTTCAAAATTGCCTTAATCCCTCGAGTACTTAATTTCTTTTCTTTTACAGCAGCTTGTAGTATAGCAACAAGTATTCAAGCAGTTAATAATTTTAAACAGTTTAGCTTTCCTTAGGCTATATATCTTTTGCCTTAATTAAAATTTTATTTTAGTCGGAAAAATAGATGGGAAATATATGATGATATGAATATTTTATTATACAAACTATTATTAAACAGCTGCTGACGTAGTCTCTTGTCAAGTTTCACTTCAGTTGTTGGAAACACAGTTGCTATTTTTTAATAGTGTCCCAACAACTTCCTTCTGGAAATTTTGTCGCTGCCATATTAATTAAAAAGTGAAAGTGTTAGTCATGTCTGACTCTTTGTGATCTCATGGACTGTAGCCTGTGTTCATGGGATTCTCCAGGCAAGAATATTGGAGTGGGGGTTGCTGTTGCCTTGTCCAGGGCATCTTCCTGAGCCAGAGATTGAATCTGTGTCTCCTGCATTACAGGCAGATTCTTTACCGTCTGAGCCACGAGGAAAGTCCTTAAGAGTTACAAACAGAGGCCAAATGTTCATGATCTTTTTAATACATGGAGAGGAGATCCATAAGGTAGATCTAGGTGTTGGAACACTGGATAATTCATTGAGAAGGTTAGCCTTTGGGCAGAAATCATATTTGTGTAACTCCAATTACTTGTTGGGAGCCACTATTCACAAGTCACCCAAATTGATCTTAGTCATTCTGGTGACATATTTTACAGTGAATAAAAGATCCCATCATATAAAGTTAACAAAACTGAAGTAGAAATACAGAAGTTAGAACCAATAATTGTTTGCAACTTTTGTAACTTTTATCTACTTGTTATGAAGTTGTGTGTGTGTGTGTGTGTGTCTGAAAGTATGTAAAGAGTAAGGAGTTACATTTCATCAGTTTATGGAATGTCAATAAAAAAACAAATCGCAGAAAGTTACCTCCAAGGTAAAACTAGACTCAAAATAACCATTATTGTTCATCCATCTTTCCATCTTTTATCTCAGCATCTAGTGCCTATCATTATGGCTTTGAAGTGCTCCTTCAAGCTAATTTGATTAGTTTCAGTTTCTATTGTGTGCTAGAAGGACACACTTATCATCGCCCTCCATGCTGAAGCTAATAAGTGATTGGATATTGGTGAGCTGCTAAAATTCTCCTCTTGCCAAGATGAAGAAAGGCTGGGATGGAGGAAGTTATTGAGGATTCATTTTTGAAGATGGAGTTGTTCCTTCTAACTGTGACTTTGAGGATAGAGTCCTTCTGTCTTTGCCATCTTCATCTTGTGAAAATCTGGCTATGCTGTGCCTTCTAAATATAGCCAGGGTACACACGTGTCATCAGGGGACAGGGCAGAAGAAGAGGAATAAGACCAGAGCTGAAGTGTGTGTTGGCAGGAGGGGATATGACACAAAGAGGAAGGGGCAGTGAACACAGAGTGGAGATTAAATGCCAGTTCTTACATTGTGAGCTTAAATTCCAATTCTGCCACTAACCAGCTGTATGCCTTGAGAGATTTACTTCTCCTCCTAAGAGACCTGATTTTATGATCTATAAAATAGAGAGGGAGGATTTATTCAATTAATATTTATTGAACACCTACCATATAGTGTGAACTCTGGTAGATTCTGAGGATTCAAAAGTGAGCAAAGAGAGGTAACACATGTCCTTCTCAGGGCTTTGAGTCAACTGGGAAAGAAGCATTCTTCAAGTGACTCTGAAGCAGTAAAATTGCAAAGACAGAAATAAATGGTGATCTGAGTGCATGGAAGGGATTTGACCCATTTAAGGAGGAAGTAAGTCTTGAGCTGAGATGTGATGAATTAATGCAGAGCAAACATACTATTCTGGGGATGAAGCAAGGAAGTGCATGGGATTGAGGGGTGAAAAGCAAGGGATCGAGGGCAGAGAGACAAGGGTGCAGAGACAGGTATATGGTGAGAGAATGAAGTTCTGTCAAGTCTGAGTTGGAAAAAGATTGGTGGAGAACTTGGAATAGATGACCAAGAGTGGAAGCAGGTCAAGCTACTGCAGTAGACCAGTCAAGGAATGATGGTTGGTTGTATGAGACCAACAGAATGAAGAGATATTCAGGAGACACTGTAGGCTGCACTTGGTGGTGAGTAGGTTTTAAAATGGAAAGAGATCATATCTTCAAGAATGGGCCTTTGTTTTCTGGATGGAATGACTCAATAGATGATAATGTTATCCATAGACTGGGAACGCTGGGAAAAGATCAGATTTGTAGATGATTCTGAATTTTGTTCAGGACACAAGAGTTTGAGGGACATTGGATTCGTCAAAGAGAATGACGAGATAATCCCTTAAATCTTTATCACCTCTAAACTTCTACGATTCTCAGAGATGGATGCATTCCAGATCTCACTTGCAAAGCGGCATGAGGAAGTAGAAATACCTACCATCAGCTTTTCTCACAGATGGAACTCTGATCCCAATTTGAGTATTTGCTGGCTAAATGACATTAGTTAATTTATCTCAACCTTAGCTTCCTGTCATCAATAGGAGTGATGCCACCACCCACCCCCCTTTCAAGGTTGAAATGAGTAGTTGATTAAAAAGTAGGCACCATTTCCACCTTGGAGCCAGACTCAAGGAAGAGCTAGACTTTTAAAATTTAACTGAACCAAGACTTGCTGTGATTTACCCATATTGTCCTGTGTCAACAGAAACCCCTATATTATTCCAGACTGAAGGCCCTGTATATGAAATTCACTTAGTAAATATTGGTTTAAAGATAACAGTGACTGTTGTTCCAGGGCCCAGTTCCACTCCATCCAAGGATAGTCTGGTATTTGCGTGGGGTTCAGTGGAGTCAATTTACAGTACAAGGCTCCCCAGAGGAAAAAAATTCTGGGGTTGAATTCTTGATGAAGTTTCTTTTTAGCTACTGCTACACAAGTATATTACATTTTCCCATGAGTTCTTAAGAAAGGTAGGTTCTGACAGCTGCCTATGGTGTTACCTATATACCTCATCCAAAAACAGACTGGACAAAATGAGGGTGCTATAGGAAGGAACTTCCCTCTCTTCTTCTGTTTGTGGGCATGTATGTGTGAAAGAGAAAGAGAGAGAAAGTTCAAAATCATGGCACATTTATCATTACTGAAATGTTCATTACCTGGAGTCCACTTCCCAGCAGTGCATAATCCACTGTTTGGGTTAGCTAATTCAGCTTCCTGTGGCCACTCCTATCCCGGCCTGGAGGATTAGAGGTGGCCAGCTGTGGCCACTGAAGAGTAAGGAAGCTAAGACCATGATCTCACTCTTCGACTTTCCTTAGAAAAAAAAAATGCAAGAGCATTTGAAAGGTTTGAAGACTCTTGTAAAAATGTTTCCCTACCACTATGCAAAGCTGAGATGATTATTTCAGCACTTTTAAAGTCTTTTCCACTTTTGACTTCCAAATTTAGAGAGAAGAGAAGCCCTAAACTCTGTCAGCTCCCTTATTCCCCTAAACATTCTAAATTACCTGCATTTCAATTCTAATTTGTTATTACATCCGATTGCTATACATGCTTTCTTCCTTTAAAAAGAAACTCCATTTAAACAGATACTATTTTCTTCCAGGCACTTAAAAACTTATTAACTATCTCTCCTCTTCCTTCTTCCTAAATTTACTTTCTTGTTAGCAAATTGGATTACTCTCATCAGTTAACAGACCTGTGGTCATTGGCACAAAGCTAACCACTGTTATGCATACTTGGCTCAACACTGCCGAATTTGTAAGGTTTCCTGCAAAAGTTTTCAAAAGTAGGGAGAAATTAATTTGGATGATACACGTTGACTTTTGCTTGCAAGGCTTTCAAATGTAACCTTGAGTCAGTCACCTTTGGCAACATTAGCAGTTTCAAATATTTAAAGTTTTCTGGGACTATCTAGAGTCACAAAGTTTGGTGAAGTGAGAAATGTATAATTATTTCAATGTACCAATGACTTATTGATCCATATACTGGATCTATTAAGATGACTCAATCTTGCCTTCAGAGAGTTTTGCAGTTTTTTCCACTTTTTGGAGAGGTAAGAATGTACTTACATGAGTAGCTGGCAGTTGAAAATATGCCAACTTCATTCAGTGTGGAAAAATTAAATTTGGCATTGAATTGAAGTTATTTAATGCATACAAATACAGTTTTCTACATATTTTAAATGGTGTTGTCACGCTTATTACTGTCAATTCATGATTTTCTGTATTAATGGAAAACAGGGATAAGAGTGAATAAATAACTTTTTTAGCCAATTATTTCAACATACTTTCCTACCAAAAGTTTTGAAGGGTCTGACTGATTGGTTTCCATTTTCAACCTTTATCTGCCTGAAGAGTTGCTAAAAAGCTGAAGCCATGACCAGTGAAATGGGAGGCAATGGAGAACTGGTGGAAATAAGGACCTATCGGAAATTATACCCTGAATAGTCATTGGAGATGAAGACATTGGCTGAGAAAGAGATGGAATCGGGCTGCTAAGTCAGCAGTCTTTTGAGAATTCTGCTCTGTTAGAGAAGGAAGGCTTGTATCGCCGTTTGGAATTCTATAGAAGCTGGGTAGTAAAGCCTACCCTTCGAGTCCTATACATGTGTTCCATTGGCACCAAAAAGACAAACAAAATATTTGATAACACTCAAGTTTACTGTAGGCTTCCCTGATAGCTCAGTTGATAAAGAATCTGCCTGCAATGCAGGAGACCCCGGTTCGATTCCTGGGTTGGGAAGATCCACTGGAGAAGGGATAAGGCTACCCACTCCAGTATTCTTGGGCTTCCCCTGTGGCTCAGTTGGTAAAGAATCCACTTGCAATGTGAGAGTCTGTAGTTCATTTCCTTGGTTGGGAAGATCCCCTGGAGAAGGGACAGGTTACCCACTCCAGTACTCTGGCCTGGAGAACTCCATGGACTGCCATGGGGTCGCGGAGAGTGAGACATGACTGAGCGACTCTCACTTTCAAGTTTACCGTAATTACAAAATGTTCCCATTGAAATCTGCCCTACCCCCTTTGCTATAGTCGCCACTTTCTTGGCTTCTTAAAACAGAGCTTCGGCTAGGCCGCTTGTTTCTCGGTTTATCCCTTGGTTTTCTCTATCGTCTTTGCACCTGGGATATTTCTTTGTTTTCATGTGTGTCCACTTTCTTACCACCCATGGGTGAACTGATGACTTCTGAAACCATGGTTAACACATAGCCTTGTGTCAATCAAGATTCCTTTCATGTTAAGGATAGGAACAAACTGAAGCTACCTCGACAGAAAAGAACAAGTAAAGAAGGAAAAGGTTGGGAGGGATGGTAGACCTTGGGGGAAGGGATGGGCCCAAAGGCTAGGAAAGAGAACAAGAAAGACGTGGCCTCTTCCGCGGTTGCTCTCTCTCTGGCATGTATGACTGCTCACCACTGAGAACCTCCAGTTTGTTGTCTGCATCTCCTGGTTCAGCAGCTGCGGTTTCATCTACACTTGAATTTAAATACTTTGAATGTTGAGGGCTGACTGTCTTACACCATTTTACATAAGGGACTCGAGCATCCTTAAGTCCCTTATATAAAGGGGTTTGGCATCCCTGGGATTCTGGAACCAGTTCCTGGGGATACCTAGGGATGACTGCATTTCACGGTCTATCACTTTTTTTCTGGCAACAAGTTTTCTGTTTCTGTGTGTCTTTTCAAACCTCTATGCCTACCCATCCTCAGTTCAGGGTTCTCAACAGAGATTACCTTGAATTTCTGGGTCCCAAATCTGAACCCTTTGATGACTCAATCAACTGAAGCCAGTGAAATAGTAGCAAGTATATCACAAGATTATCTGTGGAGGGAGAGACCTTCCTTGTGGCAGAGGGGATCTCTGAGTCATCATGTATCCTAAAGTGTGTGTTACAAGGTTGACCCTCTGACCTATGTTCTTGGCTAATGAAAGTCCACCAAGAGTGGAATTTCCTATTTGTGCACCTTCAACTAGTCAGTTTTATATACCTTTCCCATTGCTACAAAAAGAAAAATAAACAGGCAAGAAAATTGCACCATTGCCTCAGTTCTCAGATTTGTCTCAACTATTTGAGACAAATAATCTGTAATTCCTTTTTGATCATTCCATCACATAATTCTTTTCAAATGTCACATAATTTATCCTTTCCCACCCATTTCCATACCATGACTCTAATCCATGCTTTTTTCACTTCTCCTCATTATTACATTTACTTCCCAACTCCACTTTCCTGTTTCCATCTTCTCTTCTTTTTAAGAATGAATGTTATATGTTGGAACTCCAAAATTCATATGTTGGAGCCCTAATGCCCATGTGGTAGTATTAGGGAGTGGGTCTGTTGGGAGCTAATCAGGTTTAGATGAGATCTTGAGGATGGAGCCCCATGAAAAGTCTAGTGTCCTTATAAGAAGAAGAGACACCCGAGTTTCCTCTCTCCACCATGTGGGGACATAGCGAGAAGGTAGTCACCTGCAGACCAGGAAGAGAGCTCTTGCCAGCAACCAAATGGGCTGGCACTTTGATCTAGGACATTATAGCTTCCAGAACTGTGAGAAATAAATACTTGTTGTTAAAGTCATTCCAATCCATCATATTTTGTTATAATAACCCAGCCTAAGACAACTGCAGATGGTGATTGCAGCCATGAAATTAAGACGCTTACTCTTTGGAAGGAAAGTTATGACCAACCTAGATAGCATATTCAAAAGCAGAGGCATTACTTTGCAAACAAAGTTCTGTCTAGTCAAGGCTATGGTTTTTCCTGTGGTCATGTATGGATGCTAGAGTTGGACTGTGAAGAAAGCTAAGTGCCAAAGAATTGATGCTTTTGAACTGTGATGTTGGAGAAGACTCTTGAGAGTCCCTTGGACTGCATGGAGATCCAACCAGTCCATTCTGAAGGTGATCAGCCCTGGGATTTCTTTGGAAGGAATGATGCCGAAGCTGAAACTCCGGTACTTTGGCCACCTCATGGGAAGAGTTGACTCATTGGAAATGACTCTAATGCTGGGAAGAATTGGGGGCAGGAGGAGAAGGGGATGACAGAGGATGAGATGGCTGGATGGTATCACCGACTCGATGGATGTGAGTTTGAGTGAACTCTGGGAGATGGTGATCGACAGGGAAGCCTGATGTGTGTGATTTATGGGGTTGCAAAGAGGCAGACATGACTGAGCGACTGAACTGAACTGAACTGAAGACATCATTCTTTCAAATAATTAGCTAAAAATTCAGTGATCACCATGATACAATATGGAACATTTAGTAGTTTGACTTTGGGGTGCTTTGTACAGAATCCACCTTCCTTACTCCAAAGTCCAAGCAAGTTCTGCAATCATTATTGTTGTTGTTCTGTTGCTAAGTTGTGTGTGGATTGTAGCACACCAGGCTTTCCTGTCCTTCACTGTCTTCAAGTTTGCTCAGACTCATGTCCATTGAGTCAGTGATGCCATCCAACCATCTCATCCTCTGTTGCCCTCTTCACCTCCTGCCTTCAATCTTTCCCAGCATCAGGGTCTTTTCCAATGAGTCAGCTCTTTGCATCAGGTGGCCAAAGTATTGGAGCTTCAGCTTTAGCATCAGTCCTTCCAATGAATATTCAGGACTGATTTCCTTAAGTTATGACCAACCTAGATAGCATATTCAAAAGCAGAGGCATTACTTTGCAAACAAAGTTCTGTCTAGTCAAGGCTATGGTTTTTCCTGTGGTCATGTATGGATGCTAGAGTTGGACTGTGAAGAAAGCTAAGTGCCAAAGAATTGATGCTTTTGAACTGTGATGTTGGAGAAGACTCTTGAGAGTCCCTTGGACTGCATGGAGATCCAACCAGTCCATTCTGAAGGTGATCAGCCCTGGGATTTCTTTGGAAGGAATGATGCCGAAGCTGAAACTCCGGTACTTTGGCCACCTCATGGGAAGAGTTGACTCATTGGAAATGACTCTAATGCTGGGAAGAATTGGGGGCAGGAGGAGAAGGGGATGACAGAGGATGAGATGGCTGGATGGTATCACCGACTCGATGGATGTGAGTTTGAGTGAACTCTGGGAGATGGTGATCGACAGGGAAGCCTGATGTGTGTGATTTATGGGGTTGCAAAGAGGCAGACATGACTGAGCGACTGAACTGAACTGAACTGAAGACATCATTCTTTCAAATAATTAGCTAAAAATTCAGTGATCACCATGATACAATATGGAACATTTAGTAGTTTGACTTTGGGGTGCTTTGTACAGAATCCACCTTCCTTACTCCAAAGTCCAAGCAAGTTCTGCAATCATTATTGTTGTTGTTCTGTTGCTAAGTTGTGTGTGGATTGTAGCACACCAGGCTTTCCTGTCCTTCACTGTCTTCAAGTTTGCTCAGACTCATGTCCATTGAGTCAGTGATGCCATCCAACCATCTCATCCTCTGTTGCCCTCTTCACCTCCTGCCTTCAATCTTTCCCAGCATCAGGGTCTTTTCCAATGAGTCAGCTCTTTGCATCAGGTGGCCAAAGTATTGGAGCTTCAGCTTTAGCATCAGTCCTTCCAATGAATATTCAGGACTGATTTCCTTTAGGATGGACTGGTTGGATCTCCTTGCAGTCCAAGGGACTCTCAAGAGTCTTCTCCAGCACCATAGTTCAGAAGCATCGATTCTTTGGTGCTCCGCCTTCGTTATGGTCCAACTCTCACATCCATATGTGACGACTGCTTTCATTATCTGGTCCTCTGATCCCACAGCTGCAGGTGGGATCCCTTCACCTGAAGACTTGGCCACCACACAGTGTTCATCTCCATGCAGATGTCTAGGTTTTACTCAGCTGAATCCTATACAAGGAACTACTATTTTATCTAATGAAAGTATTTCCAACCATGAACTTTAAATTTATGATATTAATAAAAATGTTTTAGGTTTTGGTAAAATACTCTTTGTCTCCATTTTATTGTTTTCGGTGAGAGTCATCAGTTAAGCTCATTTATTGTGTGACTGATATCTTGTTTAAAAATGGTAGCATTCCAGCTCTTCTGTCTGGAAGCCCATCATGACATTGCTTCTCTGAAATCAACCGCGTCATCAGTATCCCCTTTGGAAGCAATGAGTCTTTCATGATTGTGTGTGAGAAGCTCAAGAAGGGTGGGACTTAAATAGACCAGAACCCTTGAAATATCCCTGAAAGATGCCAGAGGCCCTGCACTAAATCAAGCTGTCTGCAAACAACAGAGAAAAGTGAGGACATTCATTTGGGGATGGAAATCTATTTAATTTATTTAAAACTACATTCACAACAATGATTCACCACTAATGAAATGTTCACTCAGCTACTTTTTCTTTACTACAGACCATTTGAGGTCTCATTCACACAGAGCCTGCATTTCCTTGGCTTACTGTAAGCCTTAGATTAGCTGTGATATCAGAGCTGGCATGGCCCATGGCAGCTGCTAATGCAACGCATGCCTATCACTTGCTGTTGACAGGCATTAATAAAAACCTAATTTGAGGAAATTATGAAAAACCTACTCATTATGCAATCTGGTTTATGTTTTGGCATGTGGCAATCATTGGCGTGATAGCCGAGAAACCTTCATTTCCAGAACTTTACGGCCTGTGTTTCAACTGCAGACCCAGCCAGAGCCCCTCACCTCTCCTGTGTGTTTGATCTTCTAATTGCCTCAAGACACAGCTACGGGCTTGCTGTGCGATGCTGCAGGCCTCAGCTGGGGCTGAGGTGTGACGGACACAGGAATCTAGCCTTGCTATCAGAAGGGGTGCTTAGCTGTTACAAGAAACTTCATTCTGACCTGTCTATCAAAAGCATTCCTCTCAGGCCCCTCCTCTCGTTAACTTGTTCCTCATGGTCTCTTTGAGCTTTCTAGAGTGTTAGCAGAAAATTTCCCAAGTCTGGGAGAAAAAGTTCCCACTAGTCTCCAGTCTATACAAAGAGCAAACTCAGAGACGAGGAATGGCCAGTGGGTACTACTGGCTTTGACTTGGCTAATACATGATATGTAAAACATTTAATTGTTTTATTGAAAGAAATCTTCCTATAAATGGTGCCCTTCCTGTAAATGAAGAAGATATCAAAATGCCAGTGAGAAAGGGTTAAAAGAACTTTGAAATAATCTGGCTTCAGTTTTTGGGATTCTAATGCTATCCTTTTAAATATTAAACTTTAAAGAAAAATGGCTGGTGATTTCGTATCTCTGAAGAAAAGTTGGTTTCTCTCCCAGGTCTCTGACTGACATCATTAAAATGTTCCCTGTTAAAGATAACCAAGGGTAGACTTAAGCTAGTTAGTCAAACAAAATGCTCTAGGAAAAGATTCCTGTTTCACCCGCCTTATCTTTTTCTGACTTATCAAATGATGCCCTGTCCAGCCCAGTCCACCTTTCCTTCCTCTCTCCCTTCCTTCCTTCCCTTCTTTCCTCACTTTCTTCCTTTTTCCTTCCTTTCCCCTGCTCTCCTTCTCTGTTTCCCTCCTTCCCTCCCTTTCCTTGTTTATCCTTTCTTTCTCTTCTTATCTGATTCTGATTGTTCTTCCTCTATCATATACTTTTATTTCATTGAAATAAATTTCCTTATTTCATTGACTTTTATTTCAGTTAGAAGTTTTAAAGTAGCAATCGAAGCCTGAAAACAGCTAAGTTGGACCCAGAAGGAAGATTCTGCCCTGCTAACACTGCAGTCAAACTGATTTATTTGTCCCTTTAATTCAACAGTAGGAAGTTTTGTCTAACGAGACATCACAGAGTAAACTGAAGAGAGGGAGCTGTTCTCCCCCTCTCCTGGTGCAGGGAGTGCCTCCCTGTGTGATGGGATGTTAACATCTTGCTCTCCTTTGCACAAATGTTCCATGACTGGAGATGTGTTTGGTTCAAGACTTGATTCCTTCTAAAATTAGAATGCTTTTGTTAGATATCATGCCTCTGGGGCAGGTAACATTTTTAAAACTGAGTTGATCATAAATTATTGATTCATGCCATAGAATATCAGGGTAGAGAAAGCTGAGATCACCTCATAGACTATTTCATTAAAAAAAAAACCCTTCATATGGGCATGCTTTATATGTAAAAATGCATTTTAGTGTCCTACTGATGTATTTTATCAGTAAATGATAAATGATCAAGATACCATTTCAATTCACCCCCCAAATTTCCCTTGTGTACTTACTAGAAGTATCTATAAGTGGTATCATAAAGTATGTGTTCTTTTGTGTCTGCCATCTTTGACTGTTTAGTGGCTCAGACGGTGAGGAATCCACCTGCAATGCGAGAGACCTGGGTTCGATCCCTGGGTTGGGAAGATCCCCTGAAGGAGGGCATGGCAACCCACTCCAGTATTCTTTCCTTAAGAATCCCCATTGATAGAGAGCCTGGCGGGCTACAGCCCATGCGGTGCAAAGAGACACGACTGAGTGACTAAGCCCCCAGCGCATCTTTGACTCTGTGGAACCCTGCTGTATTTGTCAGTAGATTCCTTATTGTTGAGTCGTGTTGCCTTGTCTGGTTACAGCACAATCTGTTTATCTGGATATTCACCTTTTGGTGGACTCTTGGACTGTTTTTTTCTATCATGAATAGAGTTGCCCTGAAGATTCCTTACAAGTCTTTGTGTGCGATATGTTGCCATTCCTCATGGGTAAATACCTAAGAGTGAAATTACAGCTTCAAATGATAAGTATATGCTTAACTTTACAAGAAGTTGCCATCTCTTTTCCGAAGTGCGTTTTACTATTTTATGTAACACTTGTTCTCCATGTCCTTGCAAACACTTGCTATTGTTCATCTTTTAAAATTTTAACTATCCTAGTATATGATTAGTGGTATCTCATTGTGGTTTTATTTTGCATTTACCAAATGACTATTGCAGTTTAACATCTTCTCATGTGTTTATTTTCCATGTGCTTTTGTGAAATATTTGTTCAAATCATTGTCCATTATTTTTCAATTGGATTGCCTTTTCATTACTAAATCATAAGAGGGTTTTTTTTCTAATATAAATTCGGCCACATGTTCTTTATATATATTCACAGCAAATATTTTCTCCAAGTATTTGATAGCACAAATCCTCATCATTACTTTAAAAAATTTCTCAGTTATTTTCAGCTGTTTATTCTTTCAGATGTAGTCTGCGACTATTTAGCTAAGTTTTTAAAAAAAAGCACCACTTTGAAATTTTAATTTAACTTGTTAAATTTGTCAATGAACTTGAGAGAAGCTAGACAGGTTTACAATATATTTTTCCTTTCCTGTCATATGGTATGACTTTCCATTCATTAAACTCTTATATTTTAGGTTTTATTTTTTAATAGAGTCATGAATATTTTTGTTAATGCCTAAATATTTATTGCAATGTTTATTACAGTGTAACAGCTTTTTCCACTGTATCATCTAGCTATTATGGAAGAAAGTTATTATTTAAAAATATTGATTGCATTACCTGGGACAGATTATCTTTCAGTAACCGCCCCCAAATTTTGGTTGAACACAGTAAACATCTATTTCTTCATCATGCAAATCCCTCTGTGGGTCTAGGCATTTCTCCAGGGAAGTTACCCTTCCTATGTTGACTCAGTAACCATATTGAATTTATTTTGGGACTCCCTATATCAAAAAATGCTTTGACAATTGCACTTGCCTTAGTCAAGGAAAGGGGAATTGGAGAATTAAGCTTTGACATAATTTAATTTAAAGCATTAAAACAATGCTTTAGCTTAAAATAGGAAGGGGTCACTACTGCCTTGGCCAGTAACTGTTCACATGACCATGACTACTCCTAAGAAGATGGGAGGTACGCTGACGTAGAGGAGCATGGGATATTTGTGAATTTTGGTATGTCCTCCATATTTGTTTTGTTGATGCAAATCTCTTAATAGGTGTGAGAATATTTTGTTTGCTTTTTTGCAGTTTCTTGGCAGTTGTTTATCTTTAAATAATTTTATTGACTCCTTTAAAAATCAGGTAATTCTGGTGAAAAATTTGTAAATGTTTTAAATTAATACTAGGGATATGGGGACATTCTAACTCTTATTGAACTTAAAAGGCAAACCTCAAATGTGTAGGTAAATGTAAACTTTGCTATTGAAAATTTTGCTATTGAAAACTGAAAATGGAAAGAGGTTTCAAAATATAATAAAATTATCTTGTATGTAAAAAGTGTTGAATTTTTCAAGTGACTTTTCAAAGTCTATTTTAGTAATGCTTTTATTTCCTTGATCTATTGGTGTTATGAATATCAGCATATTGTTTTATGTTAAATCATCCTATACTCAAAGACTAAATTATTGTTGATTATTTTTACTGTGATAATATACTTGACTTAACTGAATTTTATGTAATAATATTTTTAATAATATTAATCATTGAGATGCATCTGGAATTTTCCTCTCAGCATTATCTTTGCTAACTTTTAAGGTATTGGGGATTTATTGCCTTTAAAAATGAAATGAGTGGTGTTCCCTCTTTTTACAAGCTCTAAAATGGCTCATAATATGGGAAAATTAAAAAGAAATGCCCCTATAAAATAATGTAGGCATCTTGTGAGTGAGTTATAGTCACTCAGTCGTGTCTGACTCTTTGGACTGTAGCATTCCAAGCTCTTCTGCCCCTGGGAATTCTCCAGGCAAGAATACTGGAGTGAGTTGCCATTTGGTTAATCCTTGTCATTTTTTTCCTCTGTCTTTTGTCTGTTTGCATGCAAATGTATACAAACCATTTTAGAACTGATTTTAATGGTTTATACATTCTCATAAAAGTTTCTAAAATTTTTATATTTTCAAAATATTAAAAGTTTTCTATACTATTTAATGCTTTCATTAAAGCAATTTTATTTGTATTTATTTGTGAATAGATTTGACAATTTTTAGAATATTTCCCCCCAATATCAGTTCTTAAATTCATTTTCAGTACAACTTTGTTTCCTTATTCTAATTTATTCATATTGTCTTAGTTTTATATTCTTTCTCTCCTACTTTCCTTGGTTTTCATTTTATCATTCTCTTTCTAACCTCTTTATTTGACTTTATTTTTTCCTGTTTAGTAACAAGTGTTTGCATCTGCAAATTTCTTTCTGAATATATCTTTGGCTACATTTATTGCCTGATGTTATGTAATGATATAATGTATATTACTGCTTAACAAGTTTGTAATGTTATTTTTCTTTCCTCATTGAGAGAAAACAGTGGGTAGGGTGTATAAACTCAGTTATGCATTTTTATGATGTAATGCTTTGTTATTAATATCTAGCTTAATTGTGCGGCATAATAAATGGAACTCATGCAGTTTCTGTTTATTGAGATTTTCTTTGAAGTCTACCACTTGCATAATTATTATAAATCAGTGATTCTCATATTTCTAATGAGATTCTTATGAATTCCTGAGGTGCTTCTGGGAATACATACATCTAGGCCCTTTTTAAAGTTTATGATTTACTAGGGGTGAAGGTTTTCATTTTCCACCAATACATAATTGATCCTGGTATAACTATATTCAGAGAAATACAACCATAAATGATGGAGTGGGGAATAGATGGGGAAACAGTAGAAACAGTGTCAGACTTTATTTTTTTGGGCTCCAAAATCACTGCAGATGGTGACTGCAGCCATGGAATTAAAAGACGCTTACTCTTTGGAAGAAAAGTTATGACCAACCTAAATAGCATATTCAAAAGCAGAGGCATTACTTTGCTGACTAAGATCTGTCTAGTCAAGGCTATGGTTTTTCCAGTGATCATGTATGGATGTGAGAGTTGGACTGTGAAGAAGGCTGAATGCCGAAGAATTGATGCTTTTGAACTGTGATGTTGGA
Organism: Madoqua kirkii; assembly: GCA_006408675.1. Classification (NCBI taxonomy): domain Eukaryota; kingdom Metazoa; phylum Chordata; class Mammalia; order Artiodactyla; family Bovidae; genus Madoqua; species Madoqua kirkii. Next base: position 34,734 of record SJYC01117620.1, read on the forward strand.
GAAGATTCTTGAGAGTCCCTTGGACTGCAAGGAGATCCAACCAGTCCATTCTAAAGGAGATCAACCCTGGGATTTCTCTGGAAGGAATGATGCTAAAGCTGAAACTCCAGTACTTTGGCCACCTCATGTGATGAGTTAACTCATTGCAAAATTCCCTGATGCTGGGAGGGATTGAGGGCAGGGGATGACAGAGTATGAGATGGCTGGATGGCATCACTGACTCAATGGATGTGAGTCTGAGTGAACTCTGGGAGTTGGTGATGGACAGGGAGGCCTGGCGTGCTGCGATTCGGGGTCGCAAAGAGTCGGACACGATTGAGCAACTGAACTGAACTGACTCATATTCTCCATTTTGGGAGGACAAAGTTCTGTATTCCAGAATTGGTTGTGATTCCATTTTTCACCTTCTTAGAAATGACTCTAACCATTTAAAAGAAACTGGAATTTAATACAAGAAATTAAGTATTTATAAAATCATTAGGAACACTGAAGGAATGGGATCTACACTGGATGTCCAAAGAAGCTCCCAGAATATGGAAGCATGGACCTGGCAGCAAAGTTACTATTTCTGAGGCCACTGCTTTAGTTGCAACTGCCTCTCAAAACTCAGGAATTTGTGGAGACTAGAAACTAGAACCCTGCTTTTATCAAACCTCAGTTTCCACAGCCTCGTTTTCAGAGAGAGCCAATAAGGAGTCAGGGATCTGATAAATGCCTTCCCTTCTGCTTTCTAAATTCTAATAAGGGTACCAAAGTGACAGAACTAATCTACATCTATAACTGAAAAATTAAAAAAGAGTCTGGAGGTTAGAGATTTTAGCTTTCCACGCTCTCCCACTAGACAGAGAAAGGCATGGAATTTGAAAGCATTATGTACTGGTAGAAACAACTTGATAAGGAGTGTGTCCATGGACTTGAATGGATGATCTGAGACATCTAGAAGGAGAAATCTATGCTATGTTAATCGCTCATGAGGGAGATGAGGAGGTTAAAAGACTGCTTTAAGATTTTGACCATGGGTTGGGGTTATCCCTGAACATGACAGAAACCAGAGAACAATGTTGTGTATATATAAAGGAATATAAGTTGAAGTAAGTAGTAAATATTAATATTGTTTTACAAATTTTGAGTTCAAGTTAACATAGAACTATATCTCAGATGGTAAAGAATCTGCCTGCAATGCAGGAGACCTGGGGTTAATCCCTGGGTTGGGAAGATGCCCTGGAGAAGGGAAAGGCTACCTGCTCCAGTGTTCTGCCTGGAATCCCATGGAATGTATACTCCATGGGGTTGCAAGGAATTGGACACGACTGAATGACTTCCATTCAGAAAATATATAGAATATAATAAAATATAAACCTAAACCTACCAAAAAGAAGAAAAAGTTAAAATTTGAGAGAGAAGCAGTTTATACATTTTATATAAAAAATTATATCTAATATTGAAGCCATAAGAAGAAATATAAAGGGAAATTTAAATTAGATACAGTATCAAAAATAGGAATATATAAAAACTAGTTTAGGAAGATACATGTCAGGACAAAAAAATCAGTTACTGTGTGGGGACATGGAAGACATGGACTGAATTTCTGATTCTGTTTTTATATGGTATATTGCATAAGAAAGTAGTTTAGTCATTAATCAAGCTGATTTTGTTACCTATAAAGCAACATGTGACAGTTAGCTAATGCTGCATAACAAAATTCCTGTAAAATTCATTGGCTTGAAACAGCTAACATTCAGTATTTCTCATGATTCTGAAGGAGATCAGCTAGGAGGTTATTCTGGATAAGACTACAGTTATTCATGTACCTATAGTCAGTTGTGGTCTGCAGAGATAGTTCTGCTGATTTATGCTGGGCTCTTTCAAACTTGTGTAAGCTAATGAGCTGCAGCCTTTGTTTAGGACAACTAACATCTCCTCTTCATGGTAACAAGCTTTGGGCTTGTCCACTTGGCAAAGAAAAGTTTTAAGAGAAAAAGATGAAGGGTCTTTTTAAAGATTAGGTCTGGAATTGCAACCTTGTCATTTTCAGTTCATTTAAGTCAGTATAGGGCAGCCACAATTTTAGGATTTGGACAAAAATTCAAACTATAAATGGTAGTTGTATTTAGGGGAAGGACTTTATGGGCATTTTTCATTTTCTTCTTTTTGCTAATATTAGTTTAAAAGTTTTGAAAGTGATCATTATAACTAGAATAATTATAACTAATAATTATAACTATAATATAACTATACTTTAAATATATGCCTTATTTAGAAAGTATATTTCTTAGTATAAAATAAAACATTAATTCATTTGCTGCCTGAATATTAACTAAGGTGACCCTCTGGTTGGAAAGTTTAGCAAAAATGATATGAAAAACCTTCCCTAAAATTAAGCATCAAATTTGCATAAAATGGACTTTTTCAGATTTTTATGAATTCCCAGAAAATTAGTTTCTTTTGATCCTATTTTCTCTGTCTACAGAGTACTAGGTCTCAGCCACAGTAGATATTGCTCCATTTCTGTACACACTGGCCCCTAGTCCCTTTAACTTGCTTTTTTCACAAGCAGCATTAGCAGTAGCCTTGGAATGAATGTATACACAGAAATAAAACATTAATTCATTTGCTGCCTGAATATTAACTAAGGTGACCCTCTGGTTGGAAAGTTTAGCAAAAATGATATGAAAAACCTTCCCTAAAATTAAGCATCAAATTTGCATAAAATGGACTTTTTCAGATTTTTATGAATTCCCAGAAAATTAGTTTCTTTTGATCCTATTTTCTCTGTCTACAGAGTACTAGGTCTCAGCCACAGTAGATATTGCTCCATTTCTGTACACACTGGCCCCTAGTCCCTTTAACTTGCTTTTTTCACAAGCAGCATTAGCAGTAGCCTTGGAATGAATGTATACACAGACTTTATTGAGGGTTTGGGGGTGATCAGGGTGACGTAAGAAGTAACTTCACACTATGGTAGAGAAAACAACTTAAAATAAAAAATGCATTTGTCATTAAAGTTCCTTCTCTCAAGATGTTCTGCCCTAGTGCGGGCCCATAGAGCCACAGGCTCTAAGCCTGCAGCCCTGTTGCTTGAATTTTTATTTCCTCTCCAGACTTTTTACATCTTACATGTTGTATCAAATCCTAAAAATTCTTGACTTTTTTCTCATGAAAATCAGTCTTGCCAATTCTCTGCCTCCTTCCTAATATGCCTTTTGAAAGATTCAACCTTTTAACCCAAGGATTTCAATAAAAATTTTGCTTTAAATGTGAAGAAATGGGAGTCATTCCAGAAAGAAGTGTTATAGTTTTTCTGTAAACACACAAAAAATAACTAGGTATTGCTGTTTGAAATCATATAAAACTTCCCTCTACCTTCATTTATTCATTAAATATATGTATTTTAATTAAATTATTTTAATTGGAGGTTAATTACTTTACAATATAGTAGTGGTTTTTGCCATACATTGACAGTTTTTAAGCATCTACTATTTTCCAGGCACTATGGTCCTCCTTAAGAATTCAAAAGCGAGTATATTTCTGTATTTATGGAGCTTGTTCTTCTTAAACGCCTCATTTCCTAAAGTTGCTCAGAAAATGAAATATTATTCTAAATCCTGTCTTATAGATATCTTACCTCAAAGTTTTTGCATATTATTAAAAAAAATAAAGTGTATATAGCAACCTCCAAGGGACATAATAGTAGTAGAACTTGATACTAAGGCAAAACAAAACAAAACAAAACAAGAACAGTGAGAACTGTTTGCAAAATCTCTCAAGGAAGAAAATGATTCATTAATTTACCAGCCAACATTTTCTAACTATTTTCTTACTTGTTAAGCAGCAAACTCCTAGAGGTCAGGATGATCCAGAAGGAACTTGTCATATATTTCTGGACTCACACATTTCTCTGCTAACTGGGTGAGGCAGAATGTATGTGTAAGAAACAATTAGAGAGCATGAAATACTAAATACCCAAATGCAACCATAATTTCAGTGGTCATAATGAAGGGGAGATGTCCATGGGGACTGACATGTCCCAAGAAAACTTTACACAAGAATCAGGTTTTGATACACTTGAGCAATGTCAAAAGCATCTTGGTCTACTCCAAATTGGACCCCAAATTGGGTCAACTTGTAAGATAAATAAGCTAGATCACAGATCACATTTATGTCTCAAAATTAGCCTGGCCATACAAAATTATACCCAAATGCTCTATTTCTTTCTTTCTTCTGGCATGTACCACTCTCACATGTCTTTAACTCTATTCAATGCTATATCACTGTGTGCATAAGATAAAACACTTAATCATAGTCCATTACAATGATTTTAACAAGATAATAAAAAAAATCTACAGATTCCTTTGTGGGAGACAGTCAACCTTCAAGAAGGAAACTTTCAAGAAGGAAAGAGACTTGTTGGGGGTGGTAGTGGAATTCAATAGCCCATTCAGTGTTGAAACGTGAACACTAAAGCCACTCTTTGGATAAATTCAAGCCAGATTTGGCCTTCAGCTCTAGCTGGGCAGTTCCCAGATGAGAGCAGGCCTTGAGTCTGTAGGGAAGAAGCGCGGAATAATGCCTCTTTGAATAGTTTCAAAATAGTGCTGCAATGCAGACTGACAACTTCTGATGCCAGATTGTGAGAAGTACACTTAACAGCAGTCTGTTGAAGCCATTCTACTACTAAAGGATATGGTTATTAGTATAAATTAAAAACAACAAAAAAAATGAAAACAAAAGAAACCAGAATAAACTGACATCAGATAACTAATCTAACAGTGAGATACCAGTGTTATATCAAGCCAAGTATATATAAAACATAAAATCATAAAAATAATACATAGAAACTTTACAACTTGCAATCACTGTAGATATTCTGTACAAAATTTAAATAAATAAGAGCAAATGTGCAATAAAATAAAGCACACATAAACCCACCCTACCATAAACGTAGAGAGTGGTATAATTGGATGTGACTTTTAAGGTTGCCATCTTTTCTGAGCAAATCAGAGGGATGGTATCAGGCATCTATTAGAATTTTTACTGAGATACATGTTTCAATCCAGTGCTGTTATGAAAATCTATGAGAGTCAGTGTTTTCTGTAGTTGAATTTTCTAGTAGGTAAATGAGCATCTACCTCTCAACCTGGCTTCTTTGTAAGGAAATGGTCATCCAGGAGGAAATAAATGAAACTTGTGCTGGTCCTTCGGCCATGAGTGAGCACCACCCAGATTTGTGCTTCACTCCTGCACTACTGTCAGTGCACAAATACTCCTGTGAGAGAACATCTCTTATCATCTTTAAGAGCTTTTGTGTTAGTGTGCTGGGGCCGCCATAACCTAGCACCAAGAAGACTTACTTCGGTTCAGTTCAGTTCAGCCACTCAGTCGTGTCTGACTCTGCGATCCCACAGAGTGCAGCATGCCAAGCCTCTCTGTCCATCACCAACTCCTGGAGCTTACTCAACCTCATGTCCATAGTCACTGAAGCCATCCATCCATCTCAACCTCTGTTGTCCCCTGCTCCTCAATCTTTCTCAGCATCAAGGTATTCTCTAATGAGTAAGTTCTTCACATCAGGTGGCCAAAGTATTGGAGCTTCAGCTTCAGCATCTGTCCTTCCAATCAGGACTGATTTCCTCTAGGATTGACTGGTTTGATCTT